>LDDX01000194.1:161-97001 GCA_012184315.1 Arthrobotrys entomopaga
AACTCTGGTTACTTGGACGACAAGCATTTGATACGGCGCACAAGATTTGTGTTATTTTGACCGCAACACAAAAAATAGAGTAATACCAAGCGCCGAGACTGTGATACCAATCTGGCTTCAAGACTACCTAGCGTGATTCTCCCGCTCGATGCAAAGACTGAAAAGTTTAATAAATATGTCCCTCTAGTCCGCTTTCCTTTTCAAAAACTTCGCAGCTTCGTCTTGATTCGAATCTCTGAAAACATCAAAATCAAATCCACCCCCCTCCCCCCCTTTCACCATCTTGTCATCATTTGCATTCGAAATGGCAAATCGACCTCGTCAACGTGGAGGAGGAATCCAGGGTATCGCGGCACCTTTCCGCCGAGACGAACAAGCCGAAGCCGCCGTCGACGACCCTTCCGTCATCCCCCAAATTGAGCTCTTCACCCCTCCCACCGAGAACACGACACCCCAGTCCCTCTTCCAACCAGGCGTGAACCCGGACCGTTTCGGCGTCGGCATCCACCGCTTCTACCACACCTCCCAACCTCACACCATACTAATATACACTGACGGCGCGTGTCTCGACAACGGCACCCCGAACGCCCGAGCCGGTTGCGCGTTTCATTTCCGTCCAGCTGGCCGAACGGTCGCCGGGGAGACGTCCGGGATCACCAAATTCCGTTTAGAGAACGCGGGGCCTGGCGGTGTCGTTGCACCGCAGACCTCGAATAGAGCCGAACTCCGCGCTGTGATTGCTGTTCTTCAATTTCGAGTATGGTACGGCGAGGGACACCGTCATCTCGTCATCGCATCCGACTCGGAGTACGTGTGTTTAGGAGTCACCCAGTGGGTTAGAAAGTGGGGACGTGAAGGTTGGCTCACCAGCGCTGGACGACCGGTTGCGAATAGGGATTTATGGGAGGAGTTGTTGAAGGAATTGAGACAGTATCAGAGGCAAGGGATGGTGGTGAGCTTTTGGAGGGTACCGAGAGGGGTTAATACTATTGCTGATGCTGCTGCGAAAATGGCGGCTGAGGAGGAGGCGGTCGAGGCGTATAGAAAGATAATGGGTGTGCTAGTTTAAACTTCCGAATTAAAGCAGAAACAGGACGATTTCTGAATGTATATTGTGAGCATTGTTATTCACTACTAGCTAGGTAATACAATGGCTCTACATGCGGATTCATCTATTTTGATAGCAAACCTGTCGACAAATTTGGTGCGACGAGAAACGCCCCGGATGGGCCCCAAAAGATACATTGCTTGCATGTCTTTCTCTTATATATCCACTCGCTATCAGACGGATAGTTTCAAGGAGAGAAAAAAAAAACTGGTTTAGCTGCTAAACACCAATTCAGCCATACTTATAAAATACTGTATATTGTTATTCAGAACTTTTCACGAAACCCAAATTCACCTAGGTACCCCCTTATTCTGCACTCGTATCTAAAACCACAGTCGAAAGAGATATGGAAATCAACATCTACTAAGAGGATAAGGTCCATAAACCCCCTGACGCAATACTTACAATTCTCACATCCCATCCACTCCTTTAAAGTTCCTTGCCACCCATCCCTCCGCTCGCCGCAAGCCCTATCATCACACCCACAGTCACGACCAATAACCCCACATGGACAATCCCAGCAATCACAATCGTAGCACGTCCTCCCCATCATTTCCTTCCACTGCTTGCTTCCGCGTTGGATACGTCCGTCAATCTCCTTTATCGCTATTTCCTGCGGACTTGAATAGTTTTCAATAGGAACTACATAGGGCTCTGAGGATATAGAAGGGTAGTAGTAGTATGCCCTGTCGGAAAGATGGGTGGCGTGTGATGGTGGACCGAGATCAGTGAGGAGGGCGAGTTCACCGAGGTGAAAGTAGGTGTAGTTTGGTTGTGCCGTCATTTTGTTTCAAATAAGCTTTTTTAAGGATTTGGGAGTATGTAGGTGATTTTATAGATTTTGTGTAAAGATGTTGTGAAGGCAAATGAATATGGATTTTGTATTTTGGAAATGAATGAGGGTAAAATAAGATTTGAGAGAGTGAAGCGGTTTATATAGCATCCAATTGTGGAGCTGTGAAACGTTTGATCTTGGTACTATAACGTAGCGTCTAAAACCCTTCTTGAATGATACGTTTAGAGTGAATCAATATAATATTGCAGTTTATGATAATTTTCTAGGGATTTGTGTAGCCGTGCCTCAAATCATGCGATACGCGAGGCCTAGGGTATCTGAGCTGCTAGCTGCGACATGCATGTACGAATTTGAAACGTATAAAGCAAGCCATTGTAGTTTTGAATCGACAGTTTTTAGGGATCTAGTATCATCTGAATATTCTTTGCCCGATATTGATAACCTCTTAAAAAACTCGTTCGTTTATATATAATTATAAGCCTCGGTGTTAGATATAATAATTAATATCAATGTTTATCGAACCATCCCATAGTTGTACCACCATATCTACACTAAATGTGTCTTAAAATCTCCCGTAGGAAATACTCAGTGAAGGATATCTCTTCATCCCCGTATTGTATAATTATGCCTTTCACCCCATTACGTCGCAACCGGACTCACACCCGACCTTTTAACATCCCCCTTCCCTTCCTCCCTCAAATCAGCGAATGGTTTGTAAATACGATACCTATCCCTCCCTAAAATCTCCAACCTCATCCTACCGTTCTCAATACATTTCCCGCACCTCCCTAACAAGGCTTTAATCTCCCCATCCCTCGCCTCAACCTCTTCTAATATCTCCTTAATCTTCTCACCGACTCTTAGTAAACGCGGATAAACACCGGTTTCAATCATATAGCTCTGTTCTTCTGTAATTCTCGCTTCGAGTTTTTCAACATTGATATCGAGCTTTGCAACGTTGGATTCGAAATAGCGGAGGGCGGCATGGTATTTCATCACTTCTTCGTCTACTTTATTGGAGGGTACATTGTGAAGGCTGGTAGGAGAGGTAGGTGAGAATAGCTCTTTGGGCCAGGAGATCGGTTTGCGCGGGGTGGAAGGGGTTTGGAGAGATGGGAAAGTAGCAGGAGAAGGGGCGAGGTTGAGGTTTTGTTCGAGGTGGTTGAGTTTTGAGACTAGTTCCTCCATTTCATCATCCATTTAGAGACTTTTTTTTAGTCTACAAGATTGAGACTAATGTAATCGTATACTGCTTTATTTTACCGCATGGCAAGTCTGTACAGCTGTTATATTTGTAGTTGAGAGGGCTACATATGATATATAGTTGCATAATCTGGTGACTTTCGAGAACGTGGTGCAAAGTTACGAATATCGGTCCGTCAATTCGAGACGGTAGTATATATATCACTTCCAATATACGTCTAGCATGGGAAGAAAGAATCAATATAGTCTTACACCTTTATCCGTAGTTTTCAAGAAATTCATTCAATCGAGTAATACTACATTCATAATCAGTTTCCCCCTCTCAACCCCACCTATCCAACCCTATAAATTCGTTTCAAAATACAGTTCCACCACCAAATGTACCCTGCCTACGAGATATATCCCCATTCACATAGCTCGAGTAATAAACAAATAAAACGAATCAATATTAATCCCCAACAACAAACAAAGGTTCTCCAGTTTTCTCATCCCACTTCAACCCCTTCTCCTGCCTCAATAGCGCCTTCTTAACCCACTCTACTTGAATCCGCTCGTATACCCCCAGCCTTCGATGTTGTCCGAATCGGTTTATCCGGGGGAGATAAGGAGACCCATTTGGGGTGTTGGTATTGTAGCTTTGAGGGTAGATTTGGCCGGTTCTATATGTCAACCATACATTTTCAAGTTAACTTTTAGGTACATTCTCGTAAAAGGTAGGTGTTCGCCGGGTAGCGATTAAAGAGTACAACCAGAATGGTGGTTAGAAGCAGTGCAAAGGTATATAGCACCCAATGCGATTCACACAATCGAAATATATATATATATAACAGTAATATAGAAAAATAAACTTACATAGCCGTGACAGCCTTCATATTGATGGAATTACAAGCAGCAAGATACCTCCTCTTCGAAACTCCCCTCGAAGCGAGCACATGAGATCCAAACCCGATGCTGGCGCCGGCGGTATTCTCCTTTTTGCCAGCGGTGTCGGTAATCGATCGTGCCGCAGTGGTGGGTGTGATGGTGGGGATGGCGGGGATGACCTGTATGAGAGGGGTTTGGGGTGCTTTTACTACCGTGGGAGAGGTGGGAGAGAATGGAGGAACCATCTTGTAGATTTCCTGTTATGTTATTTGATTTTGGTAGATCCAGTGATTTGATCGGTTTGGAGGTGTAGAGCTATTGAGGAGATTAAATGGTAGGGTGGTCCTGGATGCCGGAGATGATGGTAGATGGTTCTGATGAGAATCGAATTGAAGTTGAAGATCTTTGGAGGCATCTTGGGGGTTCTTGATAAGAATAGGGCTCCGGACGGGTGTTGATAGAACGGTATTAATGTAGGAAATCAGTTATATATCAGGATGTATAGCGTCAGCTAGGGATGAAAAACTCCTCAATTAAAGACAGCTTCGTTGCGAGACACATTAAACGAGAGTGCCAATAGGCCAAGATCTCAGTGAATAATTGCAGTTTTTCATTACTGTATTCCTAAAGATTGGTTCTACCTAGACTTGTAGTCTACCAATATGATATCTCAGAATTTAGAAACGTGAGAATGTAAACTGCGAATGGAGTGAGCATGCAATATCTACATAAGCGATATTGCGCTCTTCTCCCTTCCTTGGAGTCGTGATAAAAAGGCTTTATCAACCCGATCCATGGAGTAGTAGTTACAATGTTATCAGATATAACTTGAAACTACCGTGTATAGCAAAGTAAAGAGAGCACATGAATGATATTTCCTCCATACCAGCTAAAACTTTGATATATTCCCCCTTCACGAAAACCTAAACAAGGGATTGAAAGGTCCATCAAATCAAAGAACTCTCCAAATCCACCGGCACTAGGTTCTCTATTTTGTGCGCAATATCATCAACCTCATCTTTCAATGTCTCTTGCAACAGAACACGAACGACGGTGTCCCCTTTACCATCTTTGAAAGCGTCTCCTATATTTTCAAAGCCATTGATATCCCTCCCATCCAATGTAACGAATTCGAGATCGCTAGCACGAACGTTAAGATTCCCTCTTAGAATTTTTGAGGTAACTACTGAGATGACTGAGCTGGCACGGCTCTCGGAGCTAACAGAAAGTGACAGTTCTTGACCGGACCAGAATTTAAAGGTGACTTGGATTGGCTTTGTTGGTGTTGCGGGAATGGAAAGATTAGCTTGTGGCTCTAGAGGCAGCTTAGTAGTCAGAGCAGACGGGGTGCTATAGTATTGGATCAACTGCTTTCGAAGCATGATAATCAGCGAGTTGTGCGAACTGGTGGGAATGTTAGGTATATTTGCAAACCTCCAAGCCAGAATAGACGCTCTCATCTTTCAAGTCATGTTGGCTGGACGTGGCCGAGGCGAAAGAAGTCTCGCTAGGAAGAAACCCATCACTACCGCTCTGAAAACTAGGAGACCCAGACGATAAATCAATCAACAACCCATCAATAGATTGGTCATTTTGAAGCATGGGAGTAGTAACGTCCTTAGGTGGCTTGATGGGAATAGCAGCCTTAGCTCGACGAGTGGAGACGACCGACTTATTTGCTGCTTCCTTGGCAGCTCGCTCTTTCAAATGGACTGGAATCTTGGAGATAGGATAGTCGATGTATACAAGATCACCTTCGTAGAGGTGCATCCATTCAGTGGCTACCTTGCCGCCACGACGGACAACCATCCGGCCGACTTCGAGGCCAGTCATACCAGCAACTCGATTCATAACATCCTTTAAAGTTCAGCATAGGGTTAACTACGCCAGTAAGATAGACTCAGGCGGCGAAAGACGCGGAAGAGGCTTACCCTGATGATATTGACGTCCTTTATTTGGACCATCTTGTTGGAGATGTTAGGGATTACGACTCCGACGCTAACCCTGGTCGTCATAGCTGCGGCCAAGCTTCTGATGATGGGATGAGGGAAGGCGAAGTGATGGAAAGTGAGATGTCGTTTGATGGAGTGGTAGCTGAGCTGATCCAGCAATGGGAACATACAGCTTAGCAACGAAGCACTGCAACGTATATAGAACGCTGGCTCAGAATAGAGCAACGGCACCCCCAAAAAAAGGAAAAGAAAAGAAAAATAGAAACAGGTCAATCGATGCAGTGTTGAGCCTAATGTGTACCCTCTGCGCATAGAAAATACCCAAATAGGCAGCGCAAATCATAAAACCAAGACGCTTTTCATTGTTTACTAGCTGATTCCGCTGGAGCGTGCGACCTGTGTTGATTTGTTTTGGCAACGCAGAAGGCCCGAAGATGGCACCGGTAAAACTACGACTTCAACTGTTCCAAGAGCACTTGAACTGAACTGTAAATATCGAACAACATTGC
This sequence comes from Arthrobotrys entomopaga, assembly GCA_012184315.1. Lineage (NCBI taxonomy): Eukaryota > Fungi > Ascomycota > Orbiliomycetes > Orbiliales > Orbiliaceae > Arthrobotrys > Arthrobotrys entomopaga. The sequence goes on from LDDX01000194.1 coordinate 6,594, forward strand.
TCAAGCCGATTCGATATCAATTCATAATTCACGTCAAAGAATCGTCCAAAATATGTGAAGCGACCTATGAAAATGCAGGAGTTCCTATTTCAATAGTTGCAATGAGTAATTCGGTAATCTGTTTATAAGGCATGGGCATCTAGGGCATCATCACAGCGCTGAGCCATATCGCAATATAAATCTTGTTGCTGGAGCAAAATTTATACAAAACCGAGAACTACTGTACTCTCAAAATAGTATAGTAACAAATCATAGTACCCGATTGGGAAATGACAAGATCAATCCCATGCTGCAATAATACTGTAGACTTGTAGACTATTTAAGAAATCTGTTGCCATTGACTCCCTGTTTTATGTTCTGTCTTCCTGTCTCTAACCTCAAAAACCGACTTCTAAACGTTGCACAACCGGTCCTCGCAAATTTGCCTTATTAACGTTGCTTAATTTTAAGCTTATTTTCACATTTATACTCAAACTCTTCGCAATAAAGAATTTTCTATCCTACAAAACTCGATCACATTTTCAAAATGTCCGGAATCAAAAAAGTTACTCAGAGTATGGAGAAGGAATTAAAAGATTCTCCATCGTTGCACTCCCCGTTTCGTACTAGCACCAGTGTCGGGTTCACTATTCCTATGTTGAGCAACAGAATCCATTGGTTTGAGTATATCACTGATGTAAAGGTAAGAAAAACCAATTTTCAGTCATATATGTATACGAAGAATGAATGGAAAAATAACCAAACATCAAATTTATATTATGTGTTAGTCTCTCCTTGATGCTTTCGTTCGTCGAAACCCGATTCTGGAACCCCGCAGGGTTTCAATCTTACTTAACGGGCGCCGAGCTCCGTTGTATGAGACCATCGAACCTGGTACCATTGTCAAAGGGGAATATTTTCCCTATCAGGTGGATAAATTCGTCAGTTTCAAAAGGAATCACGGTGGGAAAGTCAAGCAAGCAGAAAAGAAATATTTGGACTTGAAAGTCAGTCCAATGACTCAAAGTACTAAAATGCTTGTCGAAGCAACAAAGCCGATTAAGGAAGTTGCTACTGTCATCCAACCATCAGAGCCCGAAGAAGTCGAAGTTCGAGTCACAATCAGCTCTCTTGGCGATTACAAACCGATTTTTCTCGCCGTGATCCCCACGAAAATTGTTCAAGAGATCACTGATTTCTTGCGCAGTCACCTTATGGATATCGGAATCATTCAGCCTGGTGACGATATATATTTCACCTGGCCCCAATTGCAACAGGAACCCAATTGGTGTAACACAATGGCCTGCGTCGCGAAATATATCAATGAACCAGTCGACTGTGTTGAGATGGTTGTTCACAAGCGAATATCCGATTGCTCGGCTGCGTCTTCGGAGGCAGCAATTGACACTCAGATGACCAACAACAAATCGGTCAAGATGACCTTCGAAGAATACTTGTCTTTGAAATTTGCTACGATCGATACTTATATTAAACAACTCCAGAATGAGTCTGGAGATCAGATGTTGATTAAGGGTCGAATCGGGAGTTTTTCAGACGATAAGGTGAAGGAGGAGGAGGAACCCATGGAAGGAACTATCGGAGAAAACAAACTACAATCGGTTGAAAATGAAGAGATAGATTTGATCATGTTCTAAAAATTATTTCACTTTCGATTTTATATATTCCTTTTCCCTGTATGTACGCATATTCCTGTGCCTAACTAAAAGAAAATAAGTTATCTCAAACCGCCTATCGTCTACGGTCTGTGTGATCTTAGTCTATAGCAAAAATCTTTCGCTGAGCTTCTTGACCATAAGACCTTAAGCAAAATTAATTATCATTCGAAAAAATAACCATGAACCCCTTCTATACAATATATTATCTAAGTAAGTACTTAAGTAATTTATTAATTTAAATTTAGGCCCGCCCGACAAACCCAGTGGTTCTCATATTGTGCAAACTGAAGTGCGAGCTCCTCCAACCCAGAAAGACCTGTGCCGAGCACGTTCGAATTCTTGCTTAGTAAGCACAACACGCGCTGAGACCATTAAATGGGTTAGTCTCTTCCTGTCAAGCAGAGCAGCCGGTAGGGGGATACAAGACTAGTACCAGTAGAGTGAACTTATAATGCAATTTGTGAGCACTTGACGCCGCCTCGATAGACAACGGCAGTATTTTCCGACCTATAATGTGTCTAATTATAAGCACTGCTAGCTACTGGTCCGAAAGTACTTAAGTGTGACCAGTGCACAAGGCTTTAGCCGAGCAAATCGATCTCAGCCCTAGATTCAAGTCCCCGTTTGGGACGGCCAAAATTCGGTGTATTTGATGGGCGCTGTTGGGGGTTGGAAGGGGATCCGGATCTGATGCGCGATACGTCACGATTGAGGCTAGTTAGACTGAGCAGCCTTATAGGACTTCTACCCAAGCAAATTAAACGGCGTACAATATCGATTTCGGTTGCGGCAATTTAGTGCGCATGTGACCCCTGTTTCCGAACTTCCCAGCGGTTACACCTACATACCATGGTGGAGCCTTAATTGCTTAGTCTCCTGCACAATTGCACAACCGTTGTTGCCCTGCATCTCGTTGGGCTGCCGGCTGCCGATACGAGACAAATAGGAAATATAACGCGAGACGCATATATATATATATATCGCCAAGTACTGCAAGTGGATCACACAAACAGAGAAATTCTGTCGGTCTGGAAGATTAAGGGACACAAACCCCAATAAGGCTCCCTGGGTATGGATCCATCTGTAAAGCTCGGATTAGTATATCCACAACATATATCAGTTTGTCATACGATATTTGCATAAAGGCGTTTATGCCAAGGAGCCAGAATAGAGCAATATAATGGCCCAGTCGCAGACTAACTAGCCCAAGGCCAATCTATTCCGCATCGTTACTCGGCTGCGTGATTTGCCCCAATTTGGCCCAAGCGACGTTGGGGGGAAGATAACTTTATCAAATTTTTCAAAAGCTTTGAAAAGGCTGCGATAATTGAATATAAATACAGATATCCACCAAGGGTGACATCTCTATGCAGACCTTTACTATCCTTAAACTCATATCATAGTATTTTTAACTACAAGATGCGTGAATCAAGCCTACTATACGGAATCTGCAGCCTAGTTGGCCTTGCAAGCGCCGCAGCAAAGCCAGGCTGGAAACGAGACCACGTCGAAGGCTGTAACGCAAATAATTGCTTACGAGGTAGGTCATATGTGGATATCCACATGGCGCGATTCTATTATTTAGATCGACCTTCTAACTACCAATTGCCTTGATTAGCTGTCCGAGCTTCGAAAAGAATCGACCAGGGTTCCGCTGACTGTTACTCATTTCTCCGGAGCACCTTTACACCCGCAACAATGTAATACTTCCCCATGTCGTTTTAAAATCGGTTTAGTTCTCAACCTTATTATAAAATATATTATTTCACGTGTCTAACTTGTGCACAATTCCTCTAGAACATATACAGATTATACCACCATTTCCGAAGTTGCGCATCAGACTCTACTTGTTACGTATACCGATACCGAGTTTCAAACTTTAACTGTAATAGACAGACAAACCGCCACCACCATCTTACCTGGTACCACCGTGAGTATCACCATGTACACCCCGGTGGTGCAAAAAAGACAAGCAACATCTGCTATTCCTCCTTACGCCACTCCTTGCACGGGAACGGCCGAGTACACTAGTGCGTGCTCCTGCATCGGAATCACGGGTCCCATCGTGGTTACGGCCCCAGCTCCGTCGACAACTCTTACCTTACCGACTACTACCACATATTCCACGGAGACCATCATAACTACAGTTGAGACCGAGTCCATCACGGTCACGGATGCAACTACTACCCTCGCTACTACAGACTCTACGGCGACTTTTACGGGTCCTTCTGCTACAGTTAGCGTTATCTTATCTTCCGATGAACTTTGCGAAAACCCTCCGTTACACGCTACCTTCGTGTCTGATGAGGATATTCTGGGTACATTCATTGCGGAAATCTCCGCTAAAGAATGTTGTCGCAAGTGCTGGGCGTCTGTTGATTGTATGTTCTACTATGCAGTGTAGGTCTCTCATTTCCGTTTATTCATGTTTTCTCCTTTCTCTTTTTGGAAGCAAACGCTAACCTCATATCGGGAATGAAACAGCCCAGACGATCTCGGTTTCCTTTATTGTTCACATTTTACGTTTTGGCATGCAACAACTCCAGTAACTCCACAATGCCCAAGAGGCTTGGGCCCTGTGGGACTCCCTGGATCTCCCATAGGCGGTCGTTACGGGCCAGGCCCGTGTCTTGTCTCGTAAACCAGCCGCGCAGCACGAAGCCCGTGTCGAGTTCCCTTATATACCCCTCTAATTTGACATTCTATCACATGATGTCCATCGGCAGGACGCGCGCGTTGGTCTCAAATGTCTGAAAGAGAGATCGTGATACGCCATCTTCTTTCCCATCACTCGATTATTAGATTTTGAAACATAGTTTAATATTAAAGCTAGAATAGAGACTCTATAGTTTCTTTTAAGTAATAAATCCCCCAAGCTTCCCGTTAATACTGTCGATGCAACTATCATCACTTGCAATATATTAATGATGGCGTTAATTTATATTTTTCTTTATATGATATCAAATCTGAGTACAATTTATGTTGGTCAAAGGGAATAAGGAGGCAAGTGTACCCGCGCGCTAAAGTGATTTAAATGTGTACTTATAGGCCTCGACCTGTTGAAATATTGACAGGGGAATCCTAATTAGACTTTATACTATAACACGTCTTTTATACAAATCCTACTAAGTCCTATTATCTCAAAACTAGAAAGGCCGAATGCAATGACCTAAGATATTTCAAGAGGAACAGAACCAATGCTGTGAAGCACCATATAGTCAAATTAAAATATTTAAAACAAAATGGCTTCTCTATATGGTATGAAAGGCGCATGAGACGGCTGAGCCTGTCAAAATAACACACTTATTTATGTGTTGAATCATCTCCTCCGTCCTTTCCGTCTGATGAGTTTCACGAGCCCTTCTATCTCCTCCGAGGTTATAAGATAATCCTCCACGCTGTCCAGCTACATTATATGACTGACCGTCATCCTATCCGAATTAATATGCATGTGCATGCGAACTTGCCTTCGCATAATCGTATCCCTCCATTGACGACATAACTTGCAAGCTACCGCTTGCCATGGATCGGATAACCTGGAAATTTTGCACTCTCTGGCAAATTGAATATTTATGATGAGTGTCAAAACCAGTTGCACAAATACAATAACGGTAACATATAACAGCGAGGAAGCCAGACAGCATTGTACTGTTGGTATGTTTAAGTCATCACGTGAAACGGCGGACTTTTGCGCGCGTAGGAGTCCAAAAGACCCTCCGACTGTTGCCACGCCGCTGAAAAAAAAAGCCGTCGCGTTGATGACCTCGTCGAACTGCGGGTGCTCATCATAGTATGCGATTTCTGCTAGCGTCGTAAGGACAGATCGATTGTAGTGTTATAGTTGTATTGCTGTCTTCGTTTGTAGTACGTCCGTAAATAGATTACCAATCCACGGTTGCACGGCAAAGCAAAATCCCACAGCGGTTGCCAATGTTGCATTATATCTACGGAATTCCGCGTAACGGGTTTTACGAATATAGTATTCATATTGATAAGATAAAAGATTTCTAGCTCCTGATAATATCGGAAGGGATATCAATATTGTGCATGGTATTCTCATAAGGACAAGGACGTTGATTTTGATTAGGTAAGCGATTTTATCAGAGTGTGATCAAAAGCCAGTTCAAAAACCTGCTGGTTGAGGCTTCTTTATCCAGAGGCTAGGTTTGGAATTGAGTATCTACGCTAGCCGAGGATATACATTTGCACTTTTGAGTTCGATTTTCCATTTGATTATCTGCCTATATAAGCTTTACGGTGTCGCGAATATTCGGACCATATAGAGAGCGTTCGTATTGCGATAAAATAACTAATAAACCCCTACCGAATTTCCAGTTGCTAGTTCAGTAATAAAGGTGATGACAAACACTCGGATGCAAATGAATTAGAGATCCTAGTCTCGGCAAACCCTCCTTACAGCGCAGTTATCCCCAATAGTCACAGCCTATAATATCTTCTCAGAGATCAATCCGTTCGAAGTTTACTCCTTCCCACGTCTCCTCCCTCATCCAATCGATGGTCTCAGGCGATACGAAATGCCGACTAGCCACCGCTCCTCGGATATCTCTCACCCGTGAAAGGGACATTCTCGTGCAGCGGATGCTCCATTCTCGCGACCAGATGATGTATAGCCCGATAGGTAAAGGAAGCAATGGAATGAAAGTGCGAGCGGCACTACCTTGGATTCGACTGTACGGACTGCTTTTGTGATGAGATGCCACGAAAAGGATAAAGCCGGCGACGAACACGCTAGCAACCCCGGGTTAGAGATAGTACAAAAACGGAACGGTATGAACCTACCCAAACACCGATCGTACCCAAATCCTGACTCTCGTCGCAAGTAGCGATTTTTCCAGCCGCCAGAGAAACGAACCTAATTGAGAAAGACATTTATCGAGGTTCGTCTGGACTGCGTTGAGTCGGGCAAGTAGCATCTCGTTGTCTTCGTGCAGCTCGCCTGGCGGGAAAGAGTCGGCCGGTGGAGCATCGGAGTCTGCTGCCGCTTCAAGTTAAGGAATGATTCTCACCGCAATTATCAGAGAGATGGGCTTGCTTACCATCAGGACCAACTCCGTCTATTAAGCCTCGAGAGGCAGCAAGCCACTGATGCTGCCAGAACTGGCGGAGATACGATGCTGTGCTGCTTTTAAGAGCATTTGCGGTTATGAGGGTATCCATGAGAGCCTCGAATAGCCTTGATTCTGTTAGAACTCGTTTTTGAGGTTTGGGGAGAAAACGGGAGTAAGGAAGCGTCTCCCGAAAACTTGCTATGAATGTTCCAAGGTGCGAAATAGTTGGGGGTTGAATGGTTCTTAGGACCTGATTGTTGAGTTTGATGATAAGAATGAAACTGGACAGCCTTACAGGATCCAGATCTAGACTGGAAAATTTAGCGAGGTTCGCATTGATTGTGTAACGCATGCATATGGCACGGCATTATAGCAATCCGTTACGCATTTTCTTGTTTTTGTAGCCTTCTTTTTTCTTCATTTTACAGTGAGTGTGAAGATTTTTCAGCGCGAACAATTCAGGCTGTCAATGAGGCTGAGAGAAGTGGTGAGGTGGATAAAAGGATGGCGTAGGGGCTCAGGCTCCTTTTTCGCTCCCAACCTCGAGATCACTCCCAACTGGAAACGTAACTAAAAATTCACCGCCCAAGACTAAATTCACCGTTATAATAACGTATTAGCTCCTTATATTATTATAATTTTCCAGCAGTCGCCATCAATTTCATTCACTTTCAAGTATCAGAATACTCACACTACTAGGCCAGTTGTAAATTAGAGCTCTAGATATGGGAATAATCTCGGAGACCGACTATTGGCACATTCAATGCATCCGGCCAAAGCTCGAGGATGATGACGATAAAAAAGAGTATATGGAAGATGTCGGACGGTTTGTCAAAAAAGTATGGGAGAAACCCGAGGCGAACTCAGAAGTGCCAACCATGATCGAGGCTGAGGCAGTGGATAACTCGAGCGTCGAGTTTCACGGCAATAAACATTCTGCCGTCAAGGTATGACAGAGCCAGCTTCATATCTTTCTCGTCTTTCTCTACAAGCCGAATTTAACGCGATTTTCCCGGCTCCATTTAATAGATTAGATTTCGTCTTAAATCTACGAATGCAGCGACTACCACAGCCTCATTTGACAAGTCGGTTGAATACTTCTGCGGACGCGTCTTTCGTCTGCAGGAGAAAGGTCAGATACTTTCAAAACTCGGGCATATAACTATAACGACGTACTCTTTAATGGGCATAGTGCCCTTGCACAGGTTATTCAAATATCACTGGGTCAGAATTTTCCTCCGTTTTCTCGTCGGGGCGGAGAACCCGGCTTTAGTGGAGGTTGGAAGTGCAGGATTCTTCGCGCCATGGTTTGTGATCAACTTGCTGACCTTATCAGGATAAAAGCTAACCGGGTCTGGGGTCTTAGGTTCAAAGGCATGGTTCTGGCCTTCAGCGTCTTGCAAAGGAACATTCGGAATACCGACACACCACAGAAGACTGTCGAGTTGATCACGCAAGTCGCTAGTACTACTTGGAAAACCTTTGAAGATACCTTCGTAAGAACTCCTTTTTAAGCCTATTTAGAGCCTTCACTGGACTGACCTTTTATTTTCATACATCATAGGACGTTCGGATGAGAAAACCTTCCCAAGATACACTGAACAATCGCGACACCTTAACAAAACGTTTCATTAGAGAAACGGAAGTTATTATGAGAGAACTGGAGGCGGTATCCGGTGAATATTGAATAAACTTAAAACTCCATACTAGCGCTACATTCTTACTAATGGTTGCGTGCTTCTAGGACGATGTGCAGCTCTGCGCCAGGGCCAAGGAGATGAAGCCGCAACAGATGTTGAAATAAGACTATTCGAGAGTCTCTTGACGGTTCTTGAAATTGGTTGGGATCTTCTTACATGCGACCAAGAAATTTTCGACGCTTGGAAACATGAAGCTTTCCGTCATGAGGCGAACAGAAATAAAGCTATTGGTGTCCTCACCCTTTCAACAGTTACCGCTGTAGGCGCGAATCTCCTCGGCTATGGCTTGGGTTCGGCAGCCGTTATATGTCCTCTTGTCGCGGGTGTTCTCGCAGTTGCAGCTTTTGCCGCTAGTGCACACGCCCACAGAAAGGCTACTAAAGAGAAAAATAAGGCCAAGAAAAGTAAGTTTCCGACCCCAGATGTGGTACGTATAGATTACGGAACGGGTAGCTGACATCTCTTATGTAGTGAATGACCAGATTGGGACGTTGCAGAACGCTGTCAAATACTTTGTCGATTATCTCCTGCGTGTATCAATCGGAAATATCTCGGATTTACCCGAAGGTAGTACCAGCCAAGAAGCGATGGAGCTTCAAGAACTGCACGAGAAATCGGGACTGGGAAATGATGGCCAGGTGAATGCCACTGAGTATAAATCTCACATCGACATGGCAAGGAAAACTATTCAAGATTGCTTCGATGATATGCGAAAGAATGATGACTTGAAAGAATTCTTCTCTAACGTTAGCCCGTAAAAGAAATCTCGGGTGAGATTTATACCACAGTTGAGAGGACCCTGCTCTTCATTTTCTTTATCATTTTTATCAGTTCTATCATGTTTACCGTGCTTGTCATTTTTGTCAATCTTTATCATTTTCAAACTTAGAATAATATTTTATGTACCCCCGCCAGTGCAAATCATGATAGCAGGTCCGTATTCGCAGCGAAATCATATGAAATTTGGGCCACCCGCTGAGTCTCTACCAGCCTAGCCGTATCGTAGCAACACTGGTCTGGGTACCCAGACGTCGGAGAGAGAGCAGGGCAACACTCTAGTTTGTTGCAATTTCATTTGGAAGAATCACGAGACCCCAATATTGTTTTGAGGTTAGCTCGGTGTAACGTAGCCAGGCCACGTTCTTTGGTCTTGAACTAATATGGTACAACATTACATCCATAAAGGCATGCTGCTGATACCAAATTTTCTCAGTCTCGGGCATATGGAAATACCCTCTAGTACTTTTTTTTTTGACCTCGGGATGAGTTATTTCGTCTCTATTTATACGAACACTTATTACAAAAATTGTCAATGGTGTTTGTTAGTTGGCCAATAAGCTATAAGTGTGAAAACGGTATCTATATGTCAAACGCTCGAACGAACGGCTTGAAATTTCCAAGAGTACCAGCTTCACAGCCTTGTAGGATTTCTGAGGGCAGTGAACATGTATATGAGCGGGGTAACAAAACTTGTGAAGGTCTGAGCCACCCGACAACACTCATATAGCTAGCTCACAATAAACTTGAACAGACGTTGGTATCAATTCATAGACAATTAGCGCGTCGTTCGCTGAAAAAATTACCCATTCTTCTATTGCTATATAATTAAAGACCAATGGCTGTCGCTTCAGATGAAGCCGAGAGATTGTAAGTCATATACACTTCCGGGAGAATGACTTTACTTCAACACTTGAGGATAACCCTTTCTCATAACGGATATTGTAGTTGACAAAACGTCTATGTAGTGCTCTCGCATTCGTACAGTCAGTGCGGATATTGAACTTCGAAATCGTACCATTGGCTCTGAATGGAACACCAGAAAAACTGAACTTCGTTATTACCCTTGCCGAGAAGACTATCGAACTCTCGCGATTATACCGTCTGTACAGCCCTGGAACAGTGGCTAATCTCATCGGCCTGCTATCGGAACGATATGGGCGCATCCAGAGTCGATCCGACGTGGACCTAGGTCGCTATCATGGAGATTACGCTTTGAGCGTTATAGAGCTCCGTCATCCGGTACGCCCAGACATATGTGACGCCCTCGGCTGGCTCCATCACAAATGCTACACGCGACAAAAAACCGTTCCCGATCTAGAAAAGGCTATGAGGTACTACGAAACGGGACTTTCCTCATCAAATTTAACTCCGCGTCAGAAAAACAGATTGGATTTTAGAATCGGTACCTTATTGCTAGAAAAGTATGAGGTGGAGCACGTCTCAGCTGATCTGGACCGTTCCATTCAATTCCACAAGGCCGCGTTCGAATCCACTCATATAGAACCCTCTTTGTACTCATTTCAAGTACAGGCTCTGACCTTGGGCTTAGAGTTGAAGCTCGAGCGAGCAAATCGTGCGGAGCCTACAAATGTATCTTTCGAGATCAAAGAATATATCCTAAATCGCATCCTCGGGAGGGGTCCTCGTCCGTTGCTAACGCTCACACGGTTCTGTACGAGCTTTGGGGTCCGATACGAAAAGACCAAGGATATCGCAGATGTCGAGAATGCTATAGAGTTAGCTGAGTTAGCTGAAAAGTTATCTGTCAAAAACTCGAGCGAGCGTGCATTGGCTCTAGACAATCTGGCTGTTTGGCTCTTCCGACGTTACGAAAAGAAACCGAAAATAGTGGACCGCGACCGTGCCATTGAATTGGAAGAAGAAGCTCGTTCTATTCTCCCGAATCATACGCAGATATTATTCAACCTCGCCACCTATCTTGTTACCAGATTCGATGAAACTCTCAACGCCAAAGACCTATCTAATAGTATCGATATATTTGAGAAAGCGCGTCAAAATTGCAGCCCCAATGATCCAGTATATAACAAAATTTTACGAAGCCTTGCAGAAGCATCCGGCAGACGCTTTGGCTTGGATGGGAACTTTGATTTTATAGACGCTGCTATCGCTCTTCATCGAGACGCATTAGATTCACTACCAAAAAACCATCCCGACAGGCATAAGGTGATGCTAACTCAAGCTTCCAATCTCGAATTCCGTTCCAGGTTTCTCAAAGGCATTGGCAAAAAAGAACTATCTGATGATGACCTAGACGAAGCGGTGGAGCTTACCAAAACAGTTTTAGACGACGGTCTTCCCAATCATCCGGATAGGCATCTTTGGCTTGAATGGCGCGCTAGAATACTAGGTGCCCGGTTCCATGCAAAAGGACAAGCGGCAGACCTCCACAACGCTATATCGTTTATCTCTGAAGCTTTAAACATGAATAGAGAGTTCATATCGCATAGCCAACGCCATGTTCATGCAGAGTTACTTGGCGCGAGGTTTCTACTGGAAGGGAGAATAGATGATCTCAACAAAGCCATTGAGATAAAAAACAACGCCGTCAACGCTGCAGGATCAAATATAAGAGAGAAATTGAACTATCAAGGCGATCTCGGGACTTGGCTCGCTATACGATTTTCAGAACTTAATGACTCGCATGATTTGGAGTTTGCTATCAAAACTCTGAGATATGTGACAGACCCAAGGAACGGAAACGGTGGTACCAACATAGGGCATGCTGTCTCTTTGAGTAATTTACTCAGCGACCGTTATAGTCGCACCGGTCTCATAAGTAACCTTGACGAATCGATTGAAATCCTAGAGACAGGTATCAAGAAACTGGGAGCAGATCACTTTGCGAAACCTTTGGCTGTTTTCAATCTCGGAGGAGAATTATATACACGTGCGAAAACTGGCGATACCGAATCTCATAAGAGGGATATTGACACATCTATCGAACTGCTTGACGAGGCTTTACCCTTGCTTGGAGAAATATATAAGGGAGTCTACGTGGTGGAGTCGCTAAGCGCCCTTGCTATCGCGCTTCGACTCCGCTTCCTAACTTTCGGCCGTCACATTGACGACATCAACCGATCAGTCGAGACACTTAAGAAGGCCAGAGACTGTCTATCTGCACAGCATAAATCTAGGGATCACGTATTCTTAGAACTCGGTCTATCACTACTATGTCGTTTCGAATACGGCGAGACGACACCTTTAGGGAGGGATCAAGACCGCACAGAAGCACTCAACTCGTTCATTGAATGCTTTCGCAGCAGTAAAACATCAGAACCTTCTGAGCGTATACAAGGAGCGGCACAGGCGGCATCGATTCTGAGCGAGTTCGGTAGAATACAAGAAGCTGCGGAAATGCTTGAAGAAGCGATAGACTTGTTTCCATTGCTCACACCTCGTTCTTTACCTCGATCCGATCAACAGCATGTGATACAGCAATTTTCGGGCCTCGCAAGCACAGCTGCTTCACTAGCTTTAAAAGCGGGACATAGTCACTACAAGGCCTTGATGCTTCTAGAGCGCGGTCGCGGCATTATAGCGGCTTTGCTAATGGAAAAGGATGAGGATATCTCGGCTTTAACAGAGGATCTTGCGTCCGAGTACTTACAAAGCCGCCTAAAATTGAAATTCTTGCAATCCAAAATGAACACTGCATTTCCAAATATCAAAGACTCGCCTGATGAGTATATTTCCAGGTATAAAAGTCGCAAGGACGCAGAGGGAGAAATCGAGCAGCTTATCAGCAAGATCCAAGCTGATCCAAGAACCCGGGATTTTCTTCAGCCGCCATCCCAAGAAGACCTGATGAAGGTCCTAAACGATGACGCTATCGTCGTTGTAAATGCAACAAAATATCGATGCGATGCCTTCATAATTTCAAAAAAGGATGGCGTTGATCTTTTAGAACTAACCCGCTTAAAAATGGAGGATGTGCACGAATGGAATAAACAACTGATAAATTCACGACCGCTTGTTAGTCATTCGATGTTGGAATGGCTTTGGAATGCAATAGCCCATCCAGTTCTATCCCGGCTAGGCTTCCATCAACCTTCTGGGGACTATCCTCCGCGAATATTCTGGATCCTCACAGGTAGCTTGGTCCGGTTTCCAATTCATGCGGCAGGACGGCACACCAAGAGCTCTACAGACACTGTTATGGACAGAGCGATGTCATCCTATTGTTCTTCGCTCAGGAACTTCGTGCGAGGGAGGAAAGCCAAGTCGCGGTTGACAGGAGTATCCGAAGAAACGGTAACCAAAAGTGCCCTTTTGGTGGGTATGGATAAGTCACCGGCTGGTTACAATCTCTTAGACCTCCCCTTCGCGGCAAAGGAAATTGATATGCTCGAGCATCTATGCCCGCAGCTCGACGTTACTCCAGTAAAACTCGACAGTCAATCCTGCGAGGAAGTTTTAGCGAATTTAGATTGTCTCTTTTTCCATTTCGCTGGGCATGGAAATTCCGATCCGCTTGATCCTTCGCAAAGCGGTCTATATCTCGAAGATGGCATACTCACCGTCACCAATATTCAAGATGCTGAGCTAGAGAGGCGGCCTTTCCTCGGTTATCTCTCCGCCTGTCTGACCGGAGCTTGTGATGTTGATAACCTTATAGACGAAGGGATACACCTCGTCAATGCCTTTCAAATCGCCGGGTTTCGCCATGTGATCGGTACCTTTTGGCAGGTATATGACGATTCTTGCGTAAAAATCGCAGAGTTAGTTTATAAGTATTTGGCAAATCACCCAATGGATGACCGATCGGTATGCGCGGCTCTTCACAATGCCTTAGTGCATTCAAGAGATGACTGGGTTGCAGGACGCGAACGTACGTCAGTAATAGATAGCGGCAGCGGAGCCTGTGCTGCTGGGGATGATAAACCTGACAGCGATTTGAAAAAAGGGAGCTTCGATAGTGTAGAACAAGAATTGGAAACTGTTCAAGAGCAAAACGGAACTAGAGATGGGCGAGATGCCAAACTTAAGCTCCAAGCTCTGGCAAACGCGGAAATTGTTTTAAAAGCCGCCTGGGTTCCATATGCACATTATGGACCATAAATCTCATGAGAGTTTCCCCTTAATTTTGTTCAAAGTTTGTTTATATGAGCTCCTAGTCTCGAAACCAGTGAGCTCCATAGTTTATCTATCCACCATTGATTTTGACGGCGGGTGGGCATGTAAACAGGTGAAAAGTTAGCAACTAATCCTAGTGTTTAGTAATTTGCGTTAATAACGAGCGAAGACATCAATCACAGGACTCTGAAGTTGTTTTTAGAATTATATGAATTCAGACTGAGTTCTATAATCATTATTTATTTCATATTATATCCTATTTTATGATCCGCCCTTTTTTTCTTAAAAAAAAAAAAATAGATGCATGTTATATTAAATAGCGGCTATATCTGATAAGATAGCACAACTTCCAAAGAGCCAAATGAATGGGTCATAATCCTAATGCAGGATCAACTAGCCAGTCCAAGCTATTGGATTTTATCAGCATGCTCGGAATCCCGAAAGTCAAACTTCGAAAGATTGATAACGGACGAGTGGTAAGGCGGGGCAAGGCTGATAAATCGATAAAGCAGCTAGCTATGTGTCATATATGCATATGATGGCTGCGCTGCATGCAGCTGCGTTGCGAATACGTTACACGAGATATCTATCGCGAGATAGTGATATAAAATTATAAAGTCAGGCTGACATTTAAAACGTTAAAGCTAAGTCGTACATATAGGATCACCTTTCTTGCAATAAGACCACCAGCTACTTTCTATCTCTCTCTATATACTAATACCTTTACGTATACAGCTTCTCGAATATCAAATAGAGGCAAAGAACGTCAACCAAGAACTCACTCGAGGACTAGCTTTACAACTGCGTATATCGATATATCTATATTACATCCAATGAGCAATTCGGGGCAGACCCCAACCCCAACGATAACCCATTGGGCTATTCTTATAGGGGTTGGAAAATATGTCTATGCCGATACCACATCTGAACGTCAAGACTCTCAAAGCGAAAATTCGCCAACCGGTATCATTGATCGCTCGCTCAAAGGAGCGGTAGCAGATGTTGTCGCTGTCGAAAACTACCTTAAGGCTCAGCCTCATGTTAGAATTACGACTTTAAGTATCGAGAGACCAGATCCACAAGCAAGCTCCCAAGAAGCCAATCAGGACCCCGAAACCCTGCCAACACAAGATAATGTTCGCAATGCCTTGCGAAATGTCAACACCGAAGGACCTCTTATTGGCGTCAAGCATGTCTACATACATTTTTCAGGGCACGGAAGTCGTATCGGTGACAATGAACCACTGGCTCTAGCGCTTTATCATCCAGGCCACCATGGCACAAGTTACCTACGTGGCTCAGAGCTGGCATCCGCATTGAAGAGAATGGTAGACCAGGGTATGTATGTTACCCTCGTGCTCGACTGTTGTTTCTCCGGGAGTGTACAACGAACGAGCCGATTGCACGGCGATACCATCCGCTTCATCGAATATAACCCCGCGTTGGATTCTGAACCTGACTACACGAATCCCTTTGCCGAATGGGATACCGGAACCGTTCGTAATGCTACATATAGCGTTAACCGTATCCTCGATGCTAAAGGGTATACGGTGATCACTGCTTGCAGTCCGACCGAAAACGCTTCCGAGATTGAAATCGAGGGCGAGGGACGAAGAGGGGCGCTGAGTTATTTCCTCGAAGACACCTTGAAAATGCTGCAGCGTGTCTGTACACAAATCACCCACGCGACGCTGTATAGCCAACTACAATCTCGGGTACATGCTCGACTTCCCCAACAGACTCCCATGCGTTATGGTAGTACCGAATTCTGCTTCTTTGAAAGTATTATCGGTAACACAGGGGAACGCTTTGTCACGGTTACCTATGATAAAGAAAAAGATGTACTAGTTCTCAACGCTGGCGAGGCACACGGGGTATCCGAAGGAGACGAGTACGAGGCATACCCGTACTACGAGCCTGAGGATAAGAGAGAGAAACCAAAGTGGCAGCCTATGTTGGTAAAGGTTCTCAAAGTCCAAAGCTTGACATCCAAGCTTCTTGCTGTCGATTCTGAACAAGGCTGTCGTCTGAAGAAGATTCGGAGCTGGAAGGCAAGGCCTGTTATGTCGATTCATGCGCAAAAGACGGGTGTTGGTCTTTTGGCTTCCATACCAAAAGAAATGACTGAACAGCTAGAAGAGTCTGTGAGGACACATCATTTCATGGAGTTTTATCGAGAAGAGAATGGTTCGTTCGGTACCTGTAGCTACATCGTTGGCGCCAGCCCCGAGAAAGGATTCGAAATTCACGACTCTTACTCTGCTGTGATTCCCGGTTTACCCAAAATTCCATATGGCGGTGAGGATGGATTGAAGTCTCTGATAAATACACTAGACCATTTAGCAAAGTTTAAATTTTTCGAAAGCTTTGAGAACAGCCGACCGGATCCTCATTTCTGCAACTCCTTTTCGTTTAAAGTTAATCATCATATCAAGGACGACGGATGGTACCAAGTCAATCAGGGCACTAATTGGGAACTCACTGTCACCAATACGGGATCGGATCCACTTTACATCGCCATCTTCAACTTCCGGCCGTCCTATGAGATTTGCAACATGGCTGCAGAAGCTTGCGAGGGTGAATACTTTCAGGTTCCTCCTGAAGGCCCGACTATTAGTAATGACATCAAATTAATCTTGGAAATGGAGGTCCCAGAGTTTATAAAGGCGGCGGGTACAATTCAATCTGAAGATATTGTCAAAATGTTCGTCACAAGCAAGCCAACATCATTTCCTAGAATGTTGCTCCCTCCACTAATAGGCGCGGAAAGTTGTGGTGATGGTGGTGGCGATACGCGCAATAATGGTGGGAATGCAAATGCGCTTTCTCTATTTATTGAAAATTTTAGGGGATCCTTCACTGGTAGTACGAGGGACAAAGATCAAGGTCATTGGGTAACGCAGAATTTTCTTATTCGAACGTGCATTTGATATTATTATTCAGAAGATTGTCTCATCTGTAGACAGCTTTACAGCGACTTGGGGCTAGGAGGACCCCAATCATCATCGTGTAAAGTAACGTTTCAACATGTCGTCAATACTTTCTTTTCACATCAATGAGCTCCCATTCTTCAAACAGTTCTTTTCCAAACAATATGTTGCCATCCTTGTCCCAAAGCGGGTACTTGCCATCTTTTGGCTCCCCGGCGTAATAAATAGTGCGATCGATAGTGCCCCCCGCACGCTGTAGATACACCTTGTCCCACGGCATGAGCTTGTGCCTCCTGAGAGGGGGATCCACGCTTGGCCTTTTGCCATCCTCGGGGATGATGATATTCTCCTCGCGTTCCGCCCTAGTCTCAGAATTTATTAGAAGTTCTTGGCTGCAATATGCGACCCAGATCTAAGGGTATCTATCTACATGATTAACTTACACATCAGCCTCCCAAATCGTCGTGGAGGATGCACCAGCCATCTCGATAAGAGAATTCAGGTATCGAATCAACGATCGCTTAGTGGTGTAGTTATACCGTGTACGGGGGGGGCGAATAATCGGGATCCTTGACTGAATATTCGAAACCGCTATTTTGTTTGTGGAATACAAAGACTTGCAAGCTTGTTAAAGTTGGGAAGGTGATAAAAAATTTAAAACCCTGAAGAAATCTCCAGTATACCAGAGGTTCGTATAGCAGGAAATTCCTCATCATATATTAAATCCAAAGGCCTCAGCCTTGGGCTACACTTTTGCCATCGGATAAGATTGTTGGGTGGAGAGAACTCGAGAATCGGTTCTAACTAGCTGGCGGCATCCAGTAGTGTGTTGCGCCTTGTGACCAATTAATTGAGCGCAAGACATGGCCCTTCGAACCGGGCTATGCATGCGCATACCAGTAGCTCCCCATGGCCACCTTGCGACGAGCCTACATCACGACCATGCAATGCACAGCGTACAGCGCATTTGCATTCGGCATGTCAGTTCACTAGCACCTTCCACACTGTTTGACAAAAGTCGTAGCCTCGACCAAGGATCAGATTGACCATAAGAAAGTACTTAAGTACGTAGAAAGGTGGCTTAGGCTATACTGCAGGTATACTGCTCGACGGGTTTAGAGGACTTAAGGGACATGATCGTATGAAGATCAAGACTGCGTGGTTTGTACTAGTAGCCACTGCAAATTTCAATTCCTATTTCTGAGTTCTGAAACCACACTCAATTAATTGTCGCGATCTCAGAATAATCGGAATTGTCATATTTAATAGCGGCCTTCCGGTCCTTTCGAAGAGTTTTATTCTTATATCTAGAAGGACAAACATTTTCCTCCATCATATGGCTGCGCAATCGGATATCGTTGATATCGAGCGCGGTGACGGGACCAGCTCCGAAACACAACTTGAACCGTCGGAAAAAGGAGCATTCAAACGACATCTCTTTCCCCATTGGCCGGTAGCTTTTGTGCGAGCATTTTTATCAGTTTGCCGTAACCTACTCCCCAAATACAGCGCGAGCGATACTGAAAATACTCTGCCATTCCAGAGTAAGCCATGCCCGACTGATTCTCTAAAATTCGTATAAAGACGCGCCATGATATTGACGGTGTGCCAGTTGAGGACTACCCCAACGGATATCCTCGATATTCGGCGCTCATGGCAAGCCACGAATCCTTTCAGATCGTTCGCCGGTTTTCAAATTTACGCACCCGTCTTCTGCTTCTCCACCAGGATCGAATATCTCGATTAGAGAAAAGGTTGGACAGTATCGATAAGAACGAACCCTCGCCTTTATTCTTAGCGAGCAGTTGGAGGGACAGAAACGAAGAACGACAAGCGGTACTCTTGGATATTGATGATGCCCTGAAAACTCACGGTTAGAAACCTCGTCCGAGCTATTATAGAAGGAATATTTTTACTGAGACAAATTTTTCTAACCACATATATATATATATAATAGATGATCTAATTGACAGAAACTTCCGAATCTTGGGGTTTCCTGCTGCGCGATCTCGCGATATAGTGAGCCTCCAAAATTGGCAAATGGCCAACGCATGCATAGCTCGGGACGAGCAGGAATATTTAAGCCGACGTGAAGATTTACTCTGCATCTCTACCCCTGGCGACGGATTCCTGTCATGGCTGGAACAGTGCGTCTCCGAAAAATTCCTCTCATTGAGCAAGGTAGGAGCGCAAACCCCGTTGTTAAAAAGATTAATTGACATGATCTGAAGGTAGTCCTAGAACAACCGGTCAAAGATATCCAGAGACCCACGCGTTCATGTCTACTCTCGGAATTCGACAAATATCGTAGCTCGTACGATCCTGACTCCGTTAATGATTGTAGTCCTGCTTATACCTGTAATAATCTGCAATGCGGTGACCAGTCCTAATGCTAGGTTGGCAATCGTAATCTCCGCGACGAGTATTTTTCTTACAATATTGTCATTGTTCACAAAGGGCAAAATGTTGGATTTGGTCGTTGCCGGTGCTACGTAAGTACTAAATACTGCAAGCTCTTGTACCTTCCCTGGGGGGTTACTGTCAAATTAACCAGAATACGTCTTTGTTACTGATTTTTAGGTATACGACTGTCCTTATTGTATTCATATCAGGCCCAGATCCGCAACCGCAAGTGCTTTGCACCTAACCGTATCAGCCTTGCATTCATTACCTTCTTAAGTAGCTTTGCCTTTGGCAGACCTGCACTGCAACGCAGGTCCCAGCTTCGCTGGATTAGGACGGCATCTGGTTTACGAGACAACCTAGCAGGACTGAAGTTACGCGGGTATATGTCAATCTTTGTTTGAGTCTAGCTTGAAATTCTTGAAAATTCCTCGGCTTTGATGAAAAGTTCATCTTGAAATATAATGATAGTATTATCAACGCTGTTAATGATTTTACAAGGACTATTCATATATATGCATATTCAAAGATATTAAATTTTAAATCATGATTCTTGTATAGAACTTTCGGTCAGTTTTCTGGCCATAAGACTTTTCTGATATTTGATCGGTATCGCCTGCAAGTGTATTCCTGAAGGTTCCAATGGTTTCTAGTATATATATCTCCTACTTTAATTTTAGTATGAGGGAAGCAGATTATCAGAACCTTAGAATACTATAATCTGTGAAGATATCAGATATTCTTTCCTTTAGCTACATTCAATATCTGATTAGGATCATCTTTCTGTGATATAGATAATCACCTAAATAAATATTCATAGATACTTAATTAAATAGTCGATTTCAAAGGGTAATCATTTAATTTTGAAATTTTGCATTCTGTTTCCCTCAGCGCCCACTCCCTTCATACAACCTTCATCACCAATTAACCACCAACTTCACACCGTATGCGCATCTAAACCAATCTCTGTTCTTCTCTCTTTTTCCAAATGCATCATCTTCTAGTAGCCTCTCTCACTCTTATATGACCCTCTTGTATAAGCTAGACAACATTAGAATATACAAAAACATGGACGCGACGAACAAAGTCGGAGTCATTGCTCCTAAATTCTCAGATACGGTTCACTGGTACTACAACATTCGCACAGTCCAGGTATGAAACCATGTCTCTCTTCTAAGGTTCTATCCATAGATTGTACAATATCAGACGCGTAGCTAACTTGAATAGGATGTAATAAAAATTGTTCTTGACAGTAACGCTTTCTTAAGCCGCAAACAGCTCGTGATCCGTATCCACGACCGCATCGCCAATTTCAACGAAGTAATCGCGCCAGGCGACATTGTCCAAGTATTTCAAGGGCCCTTCGATAATACTCTTAAGGGCGGGAACAATCATGACAGCGATAACGGTAATGGAAGCGGGGATCCTGCCAACATCCTAACTTCAGCGTTCTCAAAAATCGTGCTGTCATCACCGGAAACTACATCCTCACCCACTGGCAAAAGCGACTCCAAGAACTCTGCTTCCTGCTCTTGCAAAATATTAAACGCGCCGACAATGCCACGATCTATGGCTCAATATCCAGACCAATACCGTCCACCACATCGCTCTTTCAAACTCGCAGATCGCGTAGCCCCACGCTTCGCTGATACAGACGGAGGAGACCCATCCAACGATCTACGAACACTCAACGCCACTATCCGCCGCAAGCGTAAACGTAGAGTCCGCAAAAATCTCTTCCCAACCCTCAAATACAATAAGATCCTCCTCCGTTTTCATACGATCGATTTCGCCGAACATCCCATAGAAATCTACGCCACCCGCCACGAACCACTCCAACTACACTACAACATCATCAAACGTAAACTACTCCGAATGGGATGTCTCGCCAAATACGACGAGTTGGACTTTCAATGGCCGCATTTGAGGTGGATCCCTGGCGTTAGTGATAAAGTGGCGGATATAGTGCTCAAACACCAACGTGGATACGGTTGCTTCGTTCGAAAACGTCGAGCAGCTGCCATCCGTGTTGATTCTGACGATCAAGTATTGTTGGAAGAGGAGGAAGAGGGACAGGAAGAGGGTTTGACACCATACTGGGATATCACACGAGTACGAGGAAGGTTGAATACACAGCAGTCACAAACCCGCATTCGACGTGGGGATGATGAGATGACGCATGTTAGTGAAGACGAGGAGCACGGGTTGAATCATACTGATGGTGATGATGAGGGGGATGACGATGATGGGAATAGTACGGTTTATTCAAACGAGGATGACGAGTTGAAGGTATACAACGAACCAAACCCCATCGACGAAGATTTGATCAATTTTGATGCGAGTCAGCATGACGATAACAACGACGATGATGCACGTTCTCAAGCGTCGTCTTATTTGAGTCCGAGTACTAGATACTGGCTGGACGACTCGAATTTTGAGAAGGCCGATAAACCAGGTGGTGGTATCCCGTACAGTTCGCCATACCCTTCGTTTGTAGAGCATGATGAATGGGTGGATCGACTTATAAGCTTCGATAAGGAACATCAGGATATCCCCGGGTTGGATTTGAGAAAGCTGGATGTGGTGGATGCGGTGGAGAACTCGAAGGAAGTGTCTTGAAGGGGGGACATATATGAGGATTCGATATTCACGAGGGAGTGAATCGATCTTTGGAGTAGTTTGTCCAGTATCTCGCGGTGGCTTTGGCAGTTTTTGATAATTTTTCTTGTGTTTTAATGGGTCGTTGCGGCGACAATGCTAGTTTCTAGTTTCTATAGACAACTTCAAAATTGGGAGGGTATGACTAGTTCTCTTATACTTTTATTTCTAGCAAGGAATCAATTCAAATTTAAGTTTAATTTCAGGGAGTTCTATGTTCAAGAGAGACTCTTGTGAGATGCACGCATACACACCAAGTATATGTAGCTATGGGCATGTCGTTGAGAGTTGATTCAACCATCACCAACTTTGCTCCAACTTCAACCACAATATTACCAATCCCACCCACCGTATGTATCGGCATATACATCACCGTGTATAAAAGATGCTCTCTCCACGCCCCGAACAGGCTGAGAACAAACCGACCTCCCCTCCACGAGAGTTGAATCCTTCTTTGACAATCTACGCCCACAAAATCTCCTCACAAATCTCAGATGTCCGCTCCCTTCTCTCTTCCTCTCTCTCTCATATCGCAGAGGACAGAGAAACACTACACAAGACCATCGAAGATACCAGATCACTAATCAGCAGCCATGAAACTCATAACAAACGGTTTGAAGATATCGCTGAAAATCTAAACGGAATAGGTATGTATTCTCATAACTTCCCTACTTTTACCTACTCACACCAAGAAACTAAGTCACAAATTTTATATTTGTAGTATCAAAACAGCAAACCCACCTCTCATTCCTATCCCAAACTCTCACAAACCTCGAAGCAACCCAATCCAACCTCCAAGACGACATCTCCACCCTCTCTACTAAGATAACCGAGCAAAACGATATCCTACAATCCCTCACCACAGAAATAAAGACCGCCACGGATAAAATATCCAACTTCCAAACGCAACTCCCCACCCAGCAGTTTCACGATATCTCGCAATTCGCAAACCCAAACGTCAATATTAGCGATGGCGGACATATACGTTCTTTTTTACCAGAGTTGCAAATGGGAAAAGGATACGCTTCATTGGATACCATCCCCCCACTACCCGTAGCCACCGGCGAAGCACCCGTTCTTGGAGATACAACAGATACCGAGAGCGATGACGAAGTTATGGTATCAGATACACCTGCTCCAGCCAACAAACCTATCAAAATACAAGCTATCGATACTGATGCAAATACTTCAAACAACATCGTTGATGGAAAGGGAGAGCAAGATATAAACCGGGAAAAGCCTAAATCAGGAGCTGTCAAGAAGAAGAAAAGAAAGTCGGCTAGTTCGGATTATGGTGAAAGTCAGAGTCAGAGGGTCCTTCGTAGGTCGAGGAGGCAAAGGAGCTTGAGTTTGAGTCTTGGTGCTATCGTTGAGGATACGCCGGATGCGTATGATGTTGTGGAGATTGTGGAGGATACGCCTGTTGGTGCTGCCGCTGCGAGTAAAGAACGGCCGGTTACGCCAGTACAGCAGGTGGCGAAGAAGAGGATACTGGCAGGCCCTGCTACACAGGAGGCATGGGAGCACGATAGCAGCACGAGTTGAAAACGATATATCTTTTTAACTTTGCTTTTCCTTCTCCGCCTGTTTTTTATTATATGATTTCGGTCGAGGAGTGGACTTGTATGGGCAAGAGAAGTCTACTATTCTGATGGTACGCTCTGTACATAATTCCCTTTCACATTCATAGGAGTGTGTTACCATATTTAGCAGTGGTTGAGAACATGAGCATTTACTGTTCATCCCATTTCAATGTATTAACTTTTAGATAGCTAGCTAACTCCCACTTGTCATGAATGACAATTAATGCAATTCAAACGATAAAAATCCAATGTGGTATAAGGTTCGAACTATAGTGTACGTATTCCGAAAATAGTCTTTCAAATATATATCGCGTGCCACACTTATGCCCACTAGCAAGCAAGCGTTTCATCCGATATCTTCTTTCAAAAGTGTTACATGCTATCTATAAAAATGTTGGCTAACAATCGAAAACAAAGAACACAGCCCTCGTCTCAGATCCATCCACTCAATCAACCGTCTACCGCAGAACAACGCACGTTTTCCAACACTCCCGCTATCAAATGTCGGAAACATAAAGACGAGTTGGCGTGTGGCGTTTCAGGAATTCGAACGATACTGCTATAGATGGATATTCTTTGTAAATGAAAAAGATACCGGTTGACGTGACACCTCTCTCACATTTAAATCGTAATATAAACGTCATATATATATACATACCGACATTAATGCAATCTCTTTGATCGAACAATGCAATAGATAATGCAAAAATCCAACAGAAAACGCGAATTAGACTATATTCTCGCTACCATTTACCACGAGGCATACAAACACAATATATCTCGACTATCTACAGATAGTAAGTATAAAATAGGATATAGTCTAATATTCCAGCCGATCACAAGACTAACTCCAGCCTATCTTCCAGTTTTAAACAATAGATGTTCCCCACAAATCTTCTCTTAAATTCTTCTACCTTCACTTCTACTTCTCCCCTTATAATTATAATCTGCCACAACTCAGCAAGATTCCCAGAATATACGAAGAACTTTCAAGCTACACAAGTTCATATTCCAAACCTCGAACCAATTATCCTTACAAATTTCTTAATATAAAAACATGCCAACCCCATCGACTCCCACCACCTCCTCCATCCTCGCCTTCCAAACATACACTTCAACTCTCCCTTCCCCACTTCTATCATCATACCGCCGAAACTCCAAACGCCCATCCACTCCCCCACCAGTTTCCTCCGAAAAGGACAGAAATATAAATACCCCCAGCCCATCGAAATCTTCGAAGTCAGCTTCATCTCCCCGTGAAGATTCAATTTTCTCCCACCGTTCTTCAAATTCAATCGGAAACGACACATCAATAACAGTTATCACCGAACACCTTTCTCAAAACTCTACAACGCCTACAAAACAACCGAGTAGGGTATCCCCGATATCAAACATCACACGTACGAGAGATATAGTAAAGGAAATAGAGAGCGAGATAGAACTCGCAGAAGCACAGTTGAGAGCAACGCCATTCAAGCCTATAGAACAGCTACCAACCTCTGTTTCCATATCTCGTAAACTTTTCAAAAATAAGTCGAAGGTTAACCGATCAAGTGGAAGATCATCTCACGCGGGTGAATATCTGAAAGGCGGTATTAAAGAAAACAGTAGTGGGTTTCCGAGTTTGGTAGACTCTGCGAGAGATATGCCGTTTCATCCGGCGTACGATATCTCACCGTACTCTGACCAGGAGATTCTGAGAATGCATCAACTTCATTCCAAGACTCTTCCATCCGTACAAAACAGAATCGTCAAGCAAGGTCAAGAAGGAGAGGAGATGTTCATGTGTGTATCACCAACTTTACCAAAACCTACACAACAAGATATCTTCACTGCAGGAGGAATGGAAGAAACGGATATGGAAATGGAAATGGATCTGGATACAACATACCCTGCAGACGACAATAAAGAAAACATCGATCCCAATGCTTTCGCCGAATCCTTCACATTACCATCCTCCCATTCCATGGACATCAGTAACCAATATGACACCAATACGATATTCGGAACTCCACAAAAACCCAAAAATAGGGACGAAATGCAACTCACACCGGTGAAAGATTCCGTCGATCGGAAGAAACTAGACATGATGCGACGGTTTGGGGATATACTCTACCAAAATGACCCATACGATCATTATCACCACCATCACCACCAATCCAACACCGACGAGTTCTACAGTCCTAGTGTATATATAAAACCCAAACCGTTCAAGATATACCAAGATGGTGGTGATATGGATATAACATACGAAGAACCAGAAGATACCCACACCGGTACCAAACCCCAAAACCAAGAAAATAATAAACTGAAATCAAAATACGGTCTCCTCACAACTACGACTTCACAACAACCTACTATAGCAGCAGGAGCAGCAGATACAGAGGTGACAGCAACGCCGACATCCCTCCCACCTCAAAAATTACTCCATAAAACCGCGAAATCTAAAGATATCTTCACATCACCAAGTCTGGCCACATCCCTCCGCGCTCAGAGGAAACTAGAGGGTTTGAAAAGTAGGTTTCCGAGGAATATGTACGAAAATGGGAAGAAGAGAAAGGATTTGGTTGATATGATCCGACGGGGTGAGGGCGGGGTTAGACTTTTGGAACGGTATGGAACGGAGTGGACTGATCGGGATGTGATAGATTTTGAATGGGAAGAGTTTGGCGGGGATGGGGAGGTTGAGATGGTGGAATAGTTAGATCGTATACACACCAGCCCCTCACAGAGGTATTCGAGTCAAAGCTTATATCAACATAAAGTTGACTACACTGAGTGTAAAAGAGTAAGAATTGCAAGGAAAAGTAAATGTTAATAAGAAAACGGATTGGGATATCATGTGCATAACTTTTTTTCAAAAAATTCGACTACATGTGCATGCTATCTAAATAAGGCTTCTCCCAAAATTTTAAAAACGTCTATACCAAAAATATTGATGATCAGATGCTCACTTGGCATCCATACTCCCAAATCGATTCGTCCTGAAAAACCTCCCGAAATTCTTCATACTCTCATTCAACCCTGCCACACCCTCCTTCATCCCATCCGCCACCGCCGCGTTCAACTGCACGGTGCTAGCCCCGGGGCTACTAGCAGCTGTACCCGCCACCGTACCAGCATTACTAGGCGTCCCTAGCCGATCCACCCCTTCCTTCATATTCTGGATCAACGCGCTGCCCAACATCGCTGCATCAAATTTACCCGCTAATCCGGGTGATATACCGACCAAACCCGGCGCCGCACCGATGCTAAGCCCTTGCGCTCCCATCGTGCTCGCGGTGATATTACTAGCGTTCAAAGCGTTCATGATTGGGTTTCCCTCTGAGAGATTATCGTAGGCGGATTTGTGAGCGTGGAAGAGTTCGATAGTTTGTGACAGGTCGCGGCCTTTGATACCCTTCACATCTAGTACCTTGCGGAAGTTGTGTTCGGATTTATCGGCGATATGGATGAGGTAGGCTTGTACTAAGCCTTCGGCGGGCGAAGAGCGGACTTGTATTACTTTGAGAATTGTGTCGATGCGGTTTATCGCGCGGGAGACATGTTTTATGAAGCTATCTCAGGTTAGCTTTCTATAACAGCAGGGAAGTAGGAGAGTGTGGGCATACGTAGTAGGAGCTGTGACACCCTCTTCAGCGGTCAGAGTCATGAGTTCTTCGAGGCATTTCTTGACAGAGTATACATCGAGCAGCATCTGTCACATAATATTAGTCATGGTTCGCGTGTATAGTGTGACATGGAAAACATACCTGTTCGGCACCGACTTCAGATATCGGTTTACACGCCATTATATTGGCGAGTATCGTATTCGAGATATTCTCCACCAAACGATCGCAAAAGGCTCTCTTGTACTGCTCTTTGACTATAAGTTGCAGCAACTTGGCAGCTTCAGCTGTGATCACCCGAACGAGTTCGACAACATAAGTGCTCTGATCCCCCACGGTTTCAAGCTTGCTCCAGGGTGTATTCCGCATCTCTCGCCATATCGGTTCCAGTTCGGCTTCGACCCGTTTCGTGAGTACTCTGATCGCAGCGTTCACCACTCCTAAGAATGTATCCTGCTGTTTCTCCATGTTGACTTTATTTTTAAAGTCCTCGTCGATACGAGCTTGGATTCTTTCTTCCAACTGCGACGTAAGCGCGAGGCAGTAATCCGCTGTATTTAAAATCGTAATGACGGTTTCGTTACTAGGCGGCGGCACACCAGGTCGATCCGGGATATGATAGAGCAGTACTTGCTCCGCATATATATCAAGATATTTCGAAAATATCATCGATAAATCGTATAATTTACTCCCGGCTGACAACTTGGCACACTGCGCAAAGGTGACTCGATAAAACTGAAACAACTCGATAGATGATGCTAGGACGGCAGAGGCATTAAACTCTTCGTCAGGTGGTCGGATAGGTTGAGATTTAAGTACAGGGATCAATCCGGAGAGCGTCTTCTCCTGCGAATCAACCCACAGACTAAGATAGGGTTCGAAGGCTTCCGAGATGGCCTTGCCGAATATGAGCGGCCGGTCGTCTCGTGAGCTGAGCGTGTCGATAGATACTCTACTATCCACCGCAAATCGCTTTTCGAGGTATTGTTCAAAGTCCAGGGTTTCCTGAAGACAGTTGAGGAGAAGATTGACGTCTAGGCTTTTGCCACCGTCCGTTCGCATCGCTTTAACCAAAATACCCTTGAAATCTTCACGTGTGTTGTCGCAAAAGGTCCTTGCGAGGATTTCGCTAACTCTCCAGAAAGAAGGAAAGATATAGACGTGTTCTTCATCGTAGGTCTTGAGTATACGTTTTAGCCAGGCGTAGCGACGGGATATGTTGTCGAGCGAGCCGGCTTCTTCACTGCCTCGGAAGATTTGACGATACTCGCGTAGTTGCGTGTTACAGAACCAATTGATCAACCTAGTTCGGGCACTATCCCCAACAGCATCCATGACCTCGCAACCTTCCGACAGCATCCCACGACGTAAGGAGACTTCATCTTTGGTGAATGTGAGTTCGAAATCCTCACAAACTTGTTCTAAGAGCTGGGCTTGGAGTTCCGCGACATTTCGGCTAAGAGCGGCAATTTGATCGATCGAGCGGTAGGATTTGAAATGGGCCATGAGTTGGATGACAGCTTGCAGGAGCTGGGCGCATTCTCTATACTGTCGGAATTTGGTCTGGGCTTTCAATTGTTCAAAGGCGGTAGCTACGAGACACCATGAATCGGTCAACGGTCCGTCCAACTTGGATCTTCAGGATTGTTATCGTACTCAACATCTGTAGGCGCTTCAAGGCTGTCATTGAGACTGTGAGATTGCGTTTCGTCGCATCGAGTCGCTTGATGTCAGCTGTCATGGCAGTGATGGCCTGCTCTGTCGCGATGGCTCGGCCTCTCACCGTCTCGATATTCTTGAACAGCTCATCGAGGTCTGCCTTTGCGGATGCCACGCGTGTGACACTGGAGGCGTCCGAAATGGCCTGGTTCGCGACAAGCGTTTGGATGGCATCGTCGAGGGATGTGACATGGCCGGTGAGGGAGGATGATACGGATGGGAGAGCGGATAGGGAGCCTGGCGTGGGGAATATGTCGTTAAGGTGAGCTACGGGATCGTAATCGACAGAATCCAAGGGATCGCTTGGGGCGACTCCATTCATGGCGGCCACAGGTATTGTGGCATCAGACAGAAGCTGGTTGGTCGTCTCGCCAGCTCGTCTTCGTCGTCGTCTTGGTCTGATGGATGGATGTTGACATGGACTGTGTTGGTGTCAAAGTGTGGCGTTTGGCAGACAACGCGCCGCAGACGTTGAAATGTGGTCTCTCCACGCGGACCAATCCAAACAGCTGCAGGGTCCAATCAAGATATCACCCAGTTTCACCATTCAATTACATCATGGCAGAAGAAGAATGTTATAAAAGAGGCAAAATATTTGGCGCGGATGCTTCCCTTGGATTTAATGATAATACAGAGCCACGTTGTGTCTTTTTTTTTTTTTTTTTTTCAATCCCTGGATAAAGTACTTACTTAGCTAGACATTACCCAAGCTATAGCTACAGATCAAGCACGCAAAACATGGATACCATTTCAATTGAGTATACGATCTTTCGAAAATCTATCAAATATACTGGTTTTGTTGCCAAGAAGCTCAGCGAAAGTAAGTAGATACAATGACTAGGTCTATATGGTCTCGAGGATCTATAGAGCTAATGGAAATATGCATCTTGTATGGATATATATTTTCGGCTCACTATTCATAATATATTTCTCTATCTGTATTGTAGACGTATCGATCTCGACTTACCACAAAATTTGAGACCTGTTCGTTATTCTATAGATCTAGGCCCTAGCAGACCGCCATATAAAAGTCCTTAGCTTAGGAAATACCCATAAGGAAATCACTAAACATTTTGAAGAATACCAATATCTATCTCGAGAGTCAAGTCTAAGGGCGTAGGCAATTTCGTCCAACACACTAGCTATATATACACGTGGGCCACTAACTTCCGCGAGTGTATTCCATCCTAGAAGAGATACTGACAGAAAATAAAAATTGACGCAGGAATATATCCATCATAAGATAATTGAAGCATTAATTCTCGTATTCTCATGAATATCGTAAAGTGTATCGTAATCTGGCAGCCTAATTAACTCACATACAGTAGTATACTAGTAGTTAGTAATAGTCTAGGCAGTTAACGTTAAGACGCACGCAACAAAGACATAATTCTCAATCTCCAAGGAAATTCTAATAATGCTAGGCTCAAGCCAAATACGCGCCCTGCAGCTATACTTGAGGTTGATTTCAAACTAGGGTTGTCTCGATGATGCGAGAAAACATGTATTCGTTTTCGTCGAATAGAATAAATAGTATCGATGCATATCGAAGGTTCGAGAGGGTTGGAGAAAAGTGTGTTGCTCAAAGTGTTGGACTTCCAAGGTTGGTTAGCTCGACAACGCGACGCGTTCGGCCTTTATCATTATCAATCAACCGGCGAGCTTTCCTTGTGCATCTTCACATTGATATCAACCGTTCACATCTTTACAGCTTCACTACTTACTACCCACAATGGCGACGGCTACGGTCACTGCTACAGCAGAATCGCCTGCTGAAGGCAAGAAATCAACTCCGGTCGCCGATGCTGTCTTGAAGCCATACTCCATGAACAAGGCCGCCAAGTTTAGCTTCCTTCCGTTTCTCAAGAAAGAATACCGCTTCGGTCTCGATCCAAACCGCGAAGTCTGTCGCCTCTTCCTCGCCGGCCACTGTCCTAACGGAAATGCCTGTCCGGATAGACACACCGTTGGAACTGCCGGTCTTAACAAGTATATCTACCCCGACATATATATTCCATATACGCTATAGATGACTAGTTTTGAGTTCGTAGCTAACAATCGTTATTTGAAACTACAGCCTCGTCTGCAAACATTGGCTTCGAGGGCTTTGTAAAAAAGGCGACGCTTGCGACTTTTTACACGAATATAATCTCCGTCGTATGCCCGAATGCTCCTTCCTCATCCGCTACGGTTACTGCCAAAACGGCGACGACTGCCTCTACTTCCATCCCGATCCCGAAAACCGCGTCGCTTCATGTCCAAACTACGAAAACGGGTTTTGTCCGTTAGGACCTACGTGCTCAAAAAAGCATGTGAGAAAGACAATTTGCAAGTTTTATTTTGCGGGGTTTTGCCCGGACGGGAGGGAATGCACTTGGGGTGCCCATCCGAAGTGGACAAAGGAAGTTCCGGAACCTGTGCCAAAAGTTGAGGGAGAGAAGAAGAGATATAATGAGAGAGATGTGACGGATGACGATATGGGTGTTAAGGGACGGAGGAAGTTTCAACATCCTGATGGTAGAGGGGATAGAGAAGGTGGTGGGGGACAGCAGGGTGGGAGACGAAGGTGGGGTAAAGGCAACTATCAGGATCGAGAGAAGGGAAACTAAGAGGACCCTCATCCTGAGGAAAGGGAGGTTGGCTTTTGCGTTTTACATTTGTTCGAAATATATATGGGAGTTTTCATGGCGTTTTTGGGCTGTCGGCTATTTTATGTAATCGGTTTGTACATTATCTATTCCACCAAACGGTATGATACCCCAGACCAAATCAATATTAATATATACGTCTTGTAGGGCGTGTTAGGCGCAGTTTTATAAATCACGATATCACACTCGTTCCGTCTTGTCATGCGACAATCAACATCTCCAAATTCGCTTGTTAGCCGCCCTTGATCCACACGATCGTCTAGTTCAAGCTCGCGATCAACCTTTTTCGCCTCAATC
The DNA here is from genome assembly GCA_012184315.1 of Arthrobotrys entomopaga. Taxonomy (NCBI): domain Eukaryota; kingdom Fungi; phylum Ascomycota; class Orbiliomycetes; order Orbiliales; family Orbiliaceae; genus Arthrobotrys; species Arthrobotrys entomopaga. The sequence goes on from LDDX01000194.1 coordinate 38,738, forward strand.
CGTAGTCGTCTACAAGCTCCCCACGATGCAAGAACCCATATATAAACTTGGGGAAGAAAAGATGTCCGCTCGATGCAACCATTAGTTGCAACCCTACCTTCATATCACTCCCAAGAAGGGTATCCGGTGACTTCAACATCGTCCATCTCGATCCTCACCCCCATTCCTCGACTCGCACCATAGCAGCCGCCGATCCAATTCGACAAGAGGGTGGAAATCTTTAATTTCGTATGACCGATTTTCTACGTAAGGGACTGGGCACACTCGGCAATCTCACAAATCTCGCGGGGAAAGTGGTCCAAAAGGTCGTTGACACCTTTATCGAAGTTGCGCAGCCAGTCGCTCCTGATGACACCATGCACGTTCCCGGCCCTCACGACTATAACATGGATGGAGACTCCAGCGGGAATGGAACAAACCACCATTCGCTTCATTCCGCGGCAGGCATGGTGGCTCCCAATGGGGTTTTATTCCTGCTTACCGTCTTACTAGGAATATGGTTGTTGATACAGGTTGTACCAGTCGTTCAAGCGGTAGCTGTGGCTCGGAATAAAACTGCCGCTACTACGGCAATTACTTCTCCAAACGTCGTCACTGTAACCGGTGCTACCACCACTACAGCCCGCACTGGTGGATATACATATCATCTAGTCGACGCGAAGGGGTTAGTCGAGCAACCCATCGTTCTATAACCGCCATTAGGGCTGGTTACCAACATTCAATCAGTTCTCACTCCAGATTACCGATCTACACACACACACACTCTCTCTCTCTTCCACCTCCACTGTAACTAGTACTAGTAGTGCATATCTTTTTCTTCATCAATATATCCATCCCTTTTCTTTCTTAATACAAATTCATTTGTAGAATTGTAGTTTAAAAGTTGAAAATGATTTAAAAAAATAGCTATTCAATGATATAACGGAGTAACCTCCAAAGCGGCCATCTCATTCCTTAACTCCAGAAACGCATCCGATCCGGCGTGTCGTGAAAACGAAGTACTATTCTTACACCACAAACAAGAATACCCGTGTCCTCCATGGATGAGACTCGCCGCTGGTTCTGGGAATATGGCTGGACCGTGACACGTTGAACACCGCATGAAGTGTTTCGGATGGATATCTTTTAAATTTCTCGTCCATAATAATCAGCCACACTGTTAGTTATTCACGTGATTGGTATACTATATATATACTGACCTTTAAGAAGAATGTATTGAAATCTAACATCCCGGTACTTCCGCCTCAAAGCTTCATATTTATCTTCCAGGTCTTTATATTTTCTCGCCAAGTCAGCGTACTTTTCCTCCTCAACACCAGCACCCTTCGAGTTAACCCATGTGAGATTGACCACACTACTAGAAACACTCAATGATTCTGGATTCGTGATGGGAGCACTAGTGGCTTGCACACGGTGAGATAACTCTTCCAACGCCATAACTGTATCATCGAAGCATTTTGTGGCAATATTGAAGAGTTGTGTTGGGTTGTCTATTTCGCGACCTTGGGCTGTTAATTCGAGGGAGGATAGAACGCCACCTTGTAGGAGGAGTTTTACGGTTTCGATTGTATGACGAAAAACATCTTTTTTTAAACAAAAAATAGTTTAGTTAGCCACTTAGCTGTTAGTGAGTGTAGTATACTGGTTTTGAAGGTATATATGATATCCATATGCATCGGAATGTAATTTAAGTTCCGTACGTACCATCTCCAGCTGCAAATTTGAGGCCGTATGTGTTGAACAAGTTTTGAAACTGTTCCGCGAGGGCGACTTCACCCCGTTTCAACAAATTCCATAATTCAAGCGTGGGATCTTCTGGATCTACCAACCCTTCCCGCTGCTCTTGAGTTTGGAAATTTATATTTGGGATTGAAGACGTGGAAGAGAGGCTGGGGTCTTTGTAAGTTTGCAATTGGGAGTATAAAAGTTGTCGGTTCTGTTCGGATTCTTCTTGTTGCAATTGTACGAGCAGTTGGTGGATTGTCATTTGTTGCGGCTGCTGCTGCTGGGGTGGTGTAATAAAGCCCAGCGCTTGGTTCATCAGGATGGTTTGTTTCCCGTCTCTGTACGTTTTGACCAGTCTGGATGCCTTTTGGAAGAGAGGGATGAGGCCCTGTGGGCCCATTAGGAGATCGTAGGTTCCTAGTCCACTCATTTTGAGATGCTCACACGCGTAGCCACGAGGGCGGGAATGGGTGGTTCTGAGGCAGTGCTGCGAGTCGACTGCTGGCTAGCTAAGTAGTTAACTCAAGCGCCGATGCACGTGAATCGCCGTAGATACATTCGAATGCATTCGCGAGTCGGGTACTGGGACCGGATACATAAGACCAACAAATTGGATATTACTGCTCCACCGAAAAAGGTAACACAATTCAAGCTACACGCCGCGATATTTTCGTCTGGTCGTAGGTCTCTGGTGGCTTCAGTGGCATGTCGATATCACCTTGTATAGATTTCGGCAAGACCCGGATTCTTTAAAAGTCAAAAGCTTTTCATGTCCACAATTAATAAGCTTGTAAGAAACAAGACTAGTACTTATCGAAGACATCGGTTACACACATGTCACACAAGACGATTAACTACTTAACAACTCCGACGTCCAAGCTAGCTGAGAAACATTAAATGCATTGCAGGCCTAGGATTCAAGCCTCCCAAGATAGCGGTGCAGTGGGCATCGCTTCCAACAACATGACAAGTTGCTCAAATGGCGAGGCAAAAAAATATCCTAGCTCAACATGTGGCATGCATGCACGATATTCTAGATGCACCAATGCTAGATTCGAGGCTACCAATCTTCGAACGTCGTCAGGCTCTGCCTTGTGACCGCCTTTCCTAAATGGCTGTCAAAGCTTGCAAAGCGCTTGCAATAACGAGCCCGGCCGTGTCTCACCAGGCCCGCAAATCAGCAGTTGAATCCAAGTTCAAGTCAACAAATAACCATTTCGACATAGTATCGCGTGTATATGCAAGGATTGGAGCAGTTCGACTCAGCTCAATGATATAAATTCCTCACCAATGCGAAGATGTTACCTTATACAGGCCAGGTCGCGAGATGACTCTTAGCTCATGAACTCAGCTCAGGCCGGGCTGTCCTGCAGCCAGTCAAGAAAGACCTTAACGGGTTTAAACCGGTTTTGTAATAGGACTTACGTGCACTCTGGATATCCGTCACTAGCCAGTTGAAGATATTAACCTCGCTGTTTTGGCCGCTGACCGCTCGCACCCGATCGATACCTTTGGAATCTTTTCGAGGTTTTCTTAGATAATTCAACTCTCCTGCGAATTAAATTTGGTTAAGGATCCTGCCAATTTCGTAAGCACGTGCACAGCTGTACAGTCCATGCATAAGCAAAAAAATGCCAGCGTCACCTCTCAGACCTTGATCTCTTTTCGAAAATTTTTTTGACTTGGCAAAACGTTGAAAGTTGAGTGTCTGTAGCGAGATAGTTTGTCCTGGCCGGGTGGTAATTATCGTTAAAGTCTCGAGCAAATGTTCTGAATAGCGGCGGCTAAGAGCTCAGGTCGCTGCCGGCATGCCAATTTGACAGGATATTAAAAATCCCCAGCCCCCAAAGACCTTCGAGGATCCTTCTTTTCCCTTTAAGCCTCTGATCCTATCACTTGCTACTCTAAAAACATACATAAAAAATAAATTCCTTACTAAATAGCTTAACTATTTTCAAAGCAAAGCTTCCATTTATCACACTGCCTGCTCAACTCTGACCGGGATTTTTACCTACCAGGGCTGACTGGTCTGGTTTCTCGAATCCACAAATTCGAGTTTTTAGCTAGCTAGCTCAAAACTTCCCTGTGAAACAAACAAGCTTCTCCAACATGGCGTTCACCCAATCTGGTTACTGCACCTGGGCTTTCTTAATGGGAATCGACTGCTACATTCCAGGAGACAAGCGGGAAGTCAAGTATCGCAACTTGAAGGGTTGCGTTCCCGATGTCAAAGCCGTTCAAGAATACTTGGTCCTCCTCGGGGTTACCAACATTGCGATCCTTACATCCTCCACCCATTCTGGTTCCGAGCTTCCTTTTGAGGGGATCCATGAAATACCAGTCCTGAGCAATATCGAACGAGAGCTAAACTATATCATCGATAATGCTTCCCCCGGTGATCTTGTTTATATCCACTATTCCGGCCACGGTATCCGGCGTGAGAACCTCGGCGCCCAATCCGGACAACGCTATGCGGGGGATAAGATCAACGGAACCGCATTGGCGCTAGCCGATGTCATGGCCGGAGGCGAATACCTCACCGGATACCAACTTGGTGTCTACGTGCAAAAGATGGTAGAAGAGAAGGATTTGAGGGTAACCCTCGTCCTTGACAGTTGTTTTTCCGGCCAGGGAAACCGTGCCTCCAACGGTCCATCGTATATCGCCTACCGAACCGCTGAGGGCGGGTTCGATGATAAAATCTTGCAATGTGATATCGACCTCGACGATAGAATGGCCGAGATGGAACAGACGATTGGTGGACGTGCGGAACAAAGAAACGCAATTGTCAAGGCCACCTGGTTGGCGAATCCGACCGGGTGCACCATCCTGACCGCTTGCGACTTTAACGAGTCCGCGCGCGAGGAAACGTTCGAAATCCAGCCCGACACGAATACGACACACGGCGCATTCACGTTCCACATGTTGGAAAAGCTGAAACAAAACCCTGCCAACCGTCGACCGACCCACGCCAGCATCAGGGATTACGTGCACAACGAGTTCATGCGTAACAAGTGCAAGCAATCCCCTGTTCTTCACGGCGATGGCGACCACATGTTCTTTGGGAAGGAACGTATTCTCGAACGACCGGTCTACCGTGTCATCTGCCAAGATGGACAAATGGTAGACTTGGACATCGGATCCGCACAGGGTGTGGTTCAGGGTGCTACCTATAGCGTATACAGGGAGAACCAGACACCTAGCTGGGAAACCACAGCCCCATTCACTGCGCGAGTTGTCGCAATCGACGAGGATGAGCCTTTTCGATGTACAGCACGGCTCTACGATAATAAAACCCGCAAGCCGACGGCCGAGGATGTTACTCGTGGTAGCGCTGTGCTGGATAACTGGGCCGTGCCGCACACCGTCATAGAACTATCGCCAGCAACCCAGCACGCTCTCGCATCAGTGAACGTGCGGGTCGCTGATATACAGGCAGAACTAGGAAGCTCAGGCATCGTCTTATCCGACGACGCGGAATACGCAGGACGAACCCCATCTTTCCTCCTCGATGTCAATTCGAATAATAGGTTCCAGATATATATATACCTGTCCAGCGTACCTGGCGAACCGCGGCAATTGCGGGTAGACAGAATATCGAATATTTCGGTGAACGATCCAAACTGGATAGTCGACCTCGCCTACCTGCTCCGCCATATCACGAGATACCAATTCGTGAAGAATCTCAAAATCCACTATCCCACCGCCATCCCTGAGTCTTGCCTCGAAGTAGCTGTCAGAGCTAGCAGAAATGGCTTCTGGCAGGGCGTCCAAAAATTCAATGGCAGATATGAAACAACCCACGGATCTGAGATACAATATAGATTCAAACTTTCGAAAGCCTTCCTCAACACGTCTGATTTTAAAGAACTATACGCCAGTTTTTACATATTTGAAGGCACTAAGGCCATCAAGAAACTGCATCCTGCGCTCGGCCAATCCGCTCTCTTGATGACTGAGACGAAAGGAGAAGTATTCGTAGTCGAAATGGAGGCGCCACCGGCGAGGTGCAGAGAAGACACGGATTCCGTAGACGATATCTTCAGAGTGTTTTTGTGTACCAAGAACCGATCTTGGGAGGATATCGTGCTTCCCACTTTGCCTGCGGGAGCGGTTGGTGCGCCACTGGCAGGTTCCGCGAAAGTTATCGATCCCAAGATTAGTGCAAATGGAGTCAAACTAGGTTCGGATAGGAACTGTACGTTCAAGGGGGGTGATGAGGATGAAGAGCTATGGGGTTATGTTGATATTATGGTGCGAACAGCTCCGTTGGTGCAAAGCCATGGTCATGTTGATGCTTTGTAGGTTTGCTTTTCTGGAGAGGCATTCGTGGTTCCGTTCTTTTGAAAACTTATTTGCTATATATCCTGTTATTATTTTTTGTAATTTTCTTTTGTAGTCTTCGAGATTAAATAGCACGTACGGTACTGTCTGTCGTTCTTTAATGTTGATATTATTATTGTATTACCGGTCAGATGTGGATCACCCAATCATTTTTCTTAGTTTGCTTACCATAGTAAGAAATGAATTGATGACATGATTTCATTTTTCGTTTTATAATCATTGGATCCGTTGGAGTTAGAAGCGAGGGTGGTTCAGGAAAAGCCGTAGTATGTGGTTACACTACATCAACATTGCATTCAGATCTCTGGCGCCGTTGCGTTCACAAACTAATGCTGATGTCAGTTTCAAGTTACATGGCCAAGTGGAGTATCACGCCAACACCAACCATTCTGAACGATTCGATACTAGGGTTCATGTCGACAGTATTTGAGCTAAGTAGAAGGTACAGTTTCTCTCGCTTTATTTAATTGACTGTGTGGCTTTATGAGCCGACATGACGGCGAAGTTGGGTGTCGTTTCCCCAGACGAGTCGTTCCTACGATCGTCGAAGTTGTGTTGAAGTTGTGTTGCGCGGTGGGGATCAGTTAACGACGGACAACACACGAGGGTAATACTTAGCCGTGTATCACCATGCGCAGTCCCTCATGATCACGGTGGTTCCTGGTTTGATTGAACTTCTGCCAGTCAGTTCAGGGGCCTATAGAACATCGATTTTATCGTGCCGCGGATTGCCGAAATCGAGGGCTATGAATTGCCCAGGCTGGAATCTATCGAGGCCTTCATACGACACGTTGGGAACGTATTACTAGTTTCGAGTTCCAGTGCAGCCTCTGATCTCAAAAATCGAGTTTTAGTTGACTTTGATGACGACCCATCGCGTGCCTGGCCGATGTTTTGTAAGCCGGTTTATAATTACAATGTGGCTTGGAGGTGGTATGATTCGGACAGTAGCGATGTTATCAAAGTCAAAATGTATCGATATCATGAATTTAAAATTGCACAAGACTATCGCTCGGAATGGGTTGCCCCTTCGGTGCGCGATTCGCAGGCCCGTGCATCTAATTCTTCGGCGACAGAATTAGGGCGAGCTACATGGCATGGAGCTTCAGCAAGCTGCAGGAATTTGAGTGCTTTTGCGACAGGCCTCGGTGCTGTGGGTTCCATCGGACGCGACGGTTTCGGAGAATGAGGTACCTCGACTTTAGCCTAGTTCCCGAGAGATAAAGATGTACCTGTCCACTTATGCAGGTGCTCTCGCAAGCTGGCAGAAGCAATTTGGGCTCCACATTTTTTTGGGTTCAAGTAGCTCGGGAAAGTTAGCTCCGTGGAGAGTTTGCTCCACCCCTAGCTAGCAGGAATGGATATACCGCAGCCTGGAATTTTTGAATTTTTTTTTTTTGCTGAGCTATGAAATGCCCATGAAAAATATGAGAGTGATATGAGCTAGCAGGATGTGGATCCAGCTGATGAGAGCTGTTGAGCTGAAGCTCGAATTTATAAAGCTCAATTGCCGTGGTATCTTGATCAGCTTGATTTTCTCGCGGTTTCTTCGTAATCCCTCCATCCGCGATCCTTTCGAGCTTCAACTAGGAATAAATTCAAGTGGCGTCAGCTTATCACTGCCCCCCCCGCCGTGAAGACCTAGAAAGATTCAAAGTACGTACCGGTATACCCTCGCGCTATTTCGATGGATGCAACCCTGGTTGCATTGGAGGTGGTTTGTTTGGTTGGAATCAATAGAGGAAATGTTAACATGCTATTCTGGCGCGGCGTCCAAGCATGTTAACTAACACCCCACCTCGAACTCTTTTCCCACCACCACCAATACCACCACCTCCTCCTCTTCTCCCTTCTCGCTCTTTGTCATCTTTTGATTCAGTTTACTCTTTTTTCTCCTTTTCATCTTCCTGGTCGCTGACATCAAAGGTAGAACATTTATTTTTTTTCTTTCTAAGCCTTCGCCAGGGTTTCCAGTAACTTCAATTGGCGATATTCAGCTCTCCACTACAGTCCATATCCATTATTTAAGAAGCTTCATTAGCTCTCCCTCATCATGTCCCGTCACTCGAGATCCGGTTCGACTTGTAAGTTTTCCTTTTCTCTCTTCTCTTTCCCTACCAATTGCATAGACCACTAGATTATCGCTTTTAATTTCCCTTTTTTTACTCCTTTGATTTGTATTTTTTTGTCGCAAATTGTGCCTATATAAGCGAATATAAGATGTTCGGCCGCAAACCCGAAGACGATGTCAATGGAATCGCTGTCAACGGAGGATTAAGGCTAATCACGCGTAAAGCTTCGGTCGAAAACCGTCTGAGAGATACCGGAGTATGGAAGAATGCGCCATTGCTCAAGGGAGCCACCAAGTTTGAGCCATTGCCCGATGTCCACAATATCATGATCACTGGCGGCGCGGGCTTTATGTGAGTACAATCTCCAAACCCCTCTCTCTCTTCTACCCTTCACCTCATCTCATCCCACATGGCAAGACCGAGTTATATCTCGCGAGATTGGACGATTCCAAACAATTTGTATGAAAAACCGCATGGCTAACGAGCTTTTCCAAACAGCGCCTGCTGGGTCGTCCGCCACTTGACCGACACCTACCAAGGCCACTACAACATTGTCTCCTTCGACAAGCTCGACTACTGCGCCTCACTCAACAACACGCGCATGCTCGACTCCTACCCCAACTTCAAATTCTTCCACGGCGACATCACCGAACCTGACGAGGTCATCCGCTGCTTCAAGGAGAACAATATCGATACCGTCTTCCATTTCGCCGCCCAATCTCACGTCGACTTGTCCTTCGGTAACAGCTACCAGTTCACCGACACCAACGTCTACGGCACCCACGTTCTCCTCGAGTGCGCCAAGAACTACGGCATCAAAAAGTTCATCCACATCTCCACCGATGAAGTCTACGGCGAAGTCGAAGAGGACGGCGATGATTTGCTGGAAACTAGCATTCTCGCCCCAACCAACCCTTACGCTGCCTCCAAGGCCGCCGCCGAAATGCTGGTGAACGCCTATTATAAGAGTTTCAAACTTCCAGTCATAATTGTCAGAAGTAACAACGTCTACGGCCCCCACCAATTCCCAGAGAGTACGTTTGCCCAAAAAACATCCACCTTATGTGTAGAGTTATTTCTAACAATAATAACAATGGATCAATAGAGGTCATCCCCAAATTCACCTGTCTCCTAAACCGCGGCGGCAGCCTTCTCCTCCACGGCGACGGCAAACATACGCGCCGCTACCTCTTCGCCGGCGACGCAGCCGACGCGTTCGACACAATCCTGCATAAGGGCACCATCGGACAAATCTACAACGTCGGCTCCAAGGACGAAATCAGCAACATCACCCTCTGCCAACACCTCATCAAGCAGTTCGGCTTCCCCGCCGACAAATACGACGAAATCGTAAAACACGTCAACGATCGTCCGTTCAACGATCGTCGGTACGCTGTTGATGGCACCAAGCTTATCAAGCTAGGATGGAACCAGAAGACGAGTTTCGAGGAGGGTTTGACCGCGACGGTGGAGTGGTATCGTAAGTTTGGGGATAACTGGTGGGGTGATATTTCTCATGTTATCGGAGTTGCGTTCCCTGTCGTGGATCACAAGTTGCATGAGGTTGTGCAGACTCCCGAGGTTGATATGAAGCAGCCTGATGTATAGATTTTTTTCTTTAATTTTTAATATTTTCCGAGTATGTAGAGATTGGAAAGAGGGTAACTTCGATGTAATTAATCTATCTAACAAGATGATGGGTTATGAAAATGTGAAAGTAGTTGGCAATGAGTGGTATCACAATAATGACTTTGTTATAGGAAATGAAAAACCAGGATAGAAGGTATTAGACGTTAATTTATAAAACTGCAGATCAAATGCAAAGAAAACAATTGTAAAAGCTAACCTGGTAAAAACATTCCTCGAGAAGAAAGAGCGCAAGAGTGTTTGAGATGAATCAGCTTTAGTTTCGGTATATCGTGTGCACCGAATACATGGGCGAAATGGTCTAACATCTGGTTTTCGAGACATGGGATTAAAACGTTTAGTGGTATCAAGGAAAAATAATAATATGTCAGGGAAGAATAAAAGAGAAAATTATCAACTTGGCAATCTGTCGTCCTTTGCATGCATGCTCAACATACCATGACCCCCTTGCCTCTAGCCTCGATACCAGGCGCTGGCTACTGCGCCTTGCCTCCTCAAGCCTAGCATATATAAGCTGTTTAATTTTTCACAATCCTCGAATATTTGTTGTTAGTCGTATATATACGGGATTGATGGTGGGCTCCTGTTTTTGGAGCTGCTGGTATATATCGTACCCTACGCAGCGATTCCCTGGGCCCTCTTCTCAATCTCCAGCATCACAGTCATCAGTACACCCAAAGATACCGAAATCCTACGCTGATTGAAGAAAGGGATGCCGAGCGCGGAGGCGGCCATGCCGAGTAAGATTATCAAGTTTCGCCACGTAACTTGGTCCTATATATCGAGTTTTAATCATTAGTAACTACTTGAGTATCTATAGCGGTCCAAAAAGCTAAAAGTTGTCATTTTATCAACCGCGGAACCGGATTTCTGTATACTTACATATACTGCTCCTTGAGCGTATATCGCTATCGTTTGAAGATGCTGTATCGCTGGTTCTGCCAATCTTCGGATCGCTTCGCTGGCTTTAGCTATTACATCTTGGAGACGGGCAATCGTGTCTTGAACGAGAATCGATAGCTCGCTGAGGAGACTTCCAGTTGGAAGCTGCTCTTCTGGGTTTATGTTTACACTATGTTCTTGGTCTGTGGCTGCGATACTGTTGTCGCTGGGAAACTGAGGGTTGTAGCTTTCATTAAAGTTCGAATCGTTGCTCTCATTGGAGGGATGCAAGTTCGCATTATGCCCGTGGAAGAAGTGCTGTTACTTTCATTCGGATCCAAGGATGTGGTGCTTCTATCACCGGAAGTCGAAGAGTTGCCCTCATTGTGACAAGAATTACTCGCACCAAGAGCGTCAGCATTGCTGTTCAAGGAAGACGAAGCATTGCTCTCCTCGGAATGGGAACCATTGCTGTCACTAGATATGGTCATGGTAGGGCTCATGGGTCTAGTGGGAACATGCGGAAACCCCTCGCCTACGCCGCGCAAGAGTGAACTGTTGGAAGAAGTAGGTACTTCAACGAATGTGCTGCTGCCACTTCCATCGCGAGAACTGAAGTTACCCCCGCTGAATGTGTCATTTAGAGCAGCTAGAGTTGTTAGCGACCCTACAATCCCAGCTGCCGAGTTAGTACCTCAACCCTTATAATCTAAAATTTACTAAATTGAAGATTGCACAAATAAAAGTACCGATAGCTGTATTTGAAAGTAAATACGAGATATTCGATTTTTGTATTCCGTAATTTGAAATTTTAAGCAAGTAACATTTCAAATATATCAAGTATAGGTGCTAGCACCTACTCTAGTGCTATCGAAATTCTTGTGGAAATGTTTAAATTCCTATATCCGTCAAGTTAAGAGAAGGTATAACTTACACTGAAGATCTAAAAACTCGTAGTCTAGAGATAGGTTACACAGTTTTCAGTATTTCCTATCTATTGCCGAGACTGATTTCCTTAACTGGTTCCGAGATTGTGATTTCCTATACGCAAATATATACAATAGTTATTTAGCTTAGAAACTCCAACACACGTCTTCAGCAGGGGTTTATTTATGCATGGAAGGATCCGGATCGGTGATGTACTTGCGATATGAATCTTGATAGATATCGATATGTATATTTGAAGGATGTAAGCCGTACAGAGACAAAAGTTTCTGGAACAAAGTTCAAGCGGTAAGATCGATATCGAGGTACGGATGTTTAGAACGAGCGACTGTGTGAGAGCTAATATAAGGAGTATCTGAGCTGCCTGATGGGAGGCCGAACGAGACAAGGAAAATTTGCTAGCTTTTGTAGTTGGAGCCTGTGTAGACCCTCCCCTTCTTTATCCTGAGCAAGAAACTGAGCGAGGACCCACCCCACCCCTCAGACTTATCGTCAATGCCCAGAGTACACGTCAGAGGATACAGGATCGATAAAGCAGAATGATTTTTCTCTTTGGGCCGATTTGAGTCTGTAGCTTGAACGCAAGAGGGGTCGGATTTGCAATATTATTACGAATGGATACATCTCTTCTTTCCAAAAAGTCTCAAGAGGACTTCCTCCCAGCTCCATGGATCCATACTTCCATCTTCGCTCATCGTTGGACTGGGATATATCCAGTAGCAATAGCTTCGAAGAAATGGCTAGCCTAGACATCTAATTGGATATCTCTGCTTGAACACATGCTTATCCGGATATATCCTCAACAGATAAGCACAGTTCAGAAACGCCGATGCAAGTTCTATCAGAATAGGTGCGGGCCAGTGCATTCATCGTTTCAGACTGGCCTGAAAACCTTCCCAACATTACATAAAATTATTCTGAAAATATCGTAGTGGTTACCAGTTGCTAGAAAGATGGACGGCTGAGGTATTTTGATGCTTCTACTTTGATGCTATACACAGTCATCAGAGAAAAAGAACAATCTATTACTGAACACCAACCACCCTCTCGAGCTGCGGTCTAACAATAACGGAGGCTCGGTCACTGTCGATAGCTATCCACATTGATTGCTCCTCAGCCGTACGTACGGAGTTCTCCGTTACAGAACAGTTTCTAATCATGATCATGTGAATCCGAGCCGCATCCACCGATTAAAACGTCAAGCTGGTCAAAAGGAAAAAAAGGGATCCACACCATGGTGCACTATCCTTTCACCGGCCAACAGCCACAGGATCTAATAACCGCTTTTTTGAATTCACGAATTTCGCGTTTATACAAAATGACGGTGACTCCGCGAGGATATCTGCGCTGCTGCGAGAGGAGCTGGCTAGCACTGTCATAGCGTGCTTTCTAGGCACCAATAATGACTATAGAAGCTGAAGGTCGGATATCGGGGTAATAGGTGTAGTGGTAGTAACCCCAACGGACGTGGATAGCATAATATACGCGGAAAATAAGTATTCCAAATTCCGTTCATATTTTTGCTTCTTTTCCTTACCGTCTTCTGTAGGCTCCCTATTATAATTTGGCTAGCAGGTTCTAAGACTCATTGTAAATTAATTAGGAGGAGAGGATTTCGGAAGACTGAAGTAGGGGGTGTCGTCTAAAAGCCGCCAGTAATTTCGATGTAATTTATCTATGTATATCAAGATGATGGTCTACGAAAAGGTGAAGATAGAGGGTGGAGGGTATTATAATATTACATGAATGATCTAATATTATAGTTACAGGCAACGGAAAAAAGCTTGAAATCTATCGTCTATCGTCTATATATGCTAACGCAAAAACATGTACTTTCTAGTCTCCCTAAGATTGTATATTGTATAATCCAATCATAATAGCTTGACTTCTAAAGTCATTAACAGCCTTATCTTCGTATACGTGCGGCTAGTTATTTTATGCATCGTTGCCAGTTCGTGAGACGAGGTGGCAACGTCAAAACTACACCTCGACCCCTCTTATCTTTCTCTCAATCTCTATAATTAGCGCGGTGATCAACACCGTCAAAGAGAAAATAGCCCTCCTATGAAGCAAAGGGATGGCTAGCAGAGTTGCGATGAGTCCAGGTACAACAACCAAGTCACGCCGTGTGATTTGACCCTGAATATATGCAAACATTGTTTGAAACTTCTGTATCGCCAGTTCTAAAAACGAGGGGTATGGTCCGCTATCCTCAGGAATTTCATCGTGGAAGCGTTCTATATGATCGTTTATGATGTTTTCGATTTCAAATTGCAGTTCTGGGTCGAGGATTAAGGTATTTTCATCTCGGCTTGAAGAAATACTGTATTCAGATTCAGGCGGTGGAGTAGGGTTCTTATCGGAGGAAATATTATCGGCTTCTATAGAAGATGTAGTATCGTTTTGATCGGAGGAAGGTGTGCTATTATTCGTGAACATAGCACCGACGTGATTTATATCGGACAGAAGAAAGTCGCGTTCGTCGGGGATTTCTAACCCATTTTCGAAACTACATATGGAGGAAATGGAAAGGGTAGGGGTCATGGCCCCCGTATCCAGCGTCTCCTCAAATTGCGCGCCTGTATGGCTAGTCAGTAGCGAATCAGCGGAGGAAGCAGACGGTTCCACCGCGGTGGTCGAGCGGCTGTCATCGTATGAGATAGAGTCGTTATCTGTTGTGTCTCCCAAGTCCAGAACTGTAAGAGTACTAGAAGTTGTCGACGCTTTAAGTACGATCGATTAGCTAGGACTTTACCAACCATATGTTTAAGAAGTGGCTGAATGGTTTCTGACTTACACTGGTAATCTTGGTCACCTTCTGCAACTACACTGGACATGTTGCCATATATATGTCTATTCAAACTTAGGTTACCTAGGCAAGATATTAGTTATGAGAAACGCATTTTTAGGGATACTTTGCGAGAACGGGTATTTAAAATCTTACCTCGAAATAGATTGTGATAATGATTGAATGTGTAAATTCAGTATGTATACTAGGAGCCAATTTCCAAAAAGAAAAAAAGAAAAGAGGAAAAATTTAAAAAGAAAAAGAACTGGTATCAGTTTAGAGACTCGACTCCAGGTCGAACGAAAGTTTAAGAATTGTCTTGATAGTTTGAACTTCGAGAAATTATACGATTTTGTTTTGAAAATGATAGAAGAAATGAATGACGATATGAGAAGAGAAGAATGGGACGGATGGTCTGCAGACCAAAAACTCGGTATAGCACATGGGCATCCCTCTAGCTTTAAGTGAAATTTGAGACAAAGTAACAGTTATCATGGACTGGCCTAACTACCCGACCATGGCAGCGCTCTGTTCCCATATCAAATTACACTGCAATAATATCTGTTAGCTAGGAATATTATAATATTATCCGGAAGCCGGAAGGTTCTTTTCTTTGTGGCGGATCTCCTAAAAGCAAGAAAATACCCCAAGTGATTCCTCGATTACATGCCAGCTAATTACTCGATGTCCCGCTGGTGGTTGCTTCGCAGAGAGGCCATCCTGGGCATCGGGTTAGATATCAAGGTATTTGAACTTGGCCACACGCATGCATTCGAGATGGCCATATGGGAAACGTAACCCAGAAAACGGCGATTCAACTTTTATCATAATATTATATATTCCGTAGGCTTTGCCAAATATTAGGCAGACCTGATAACTTTCTAGCCTGAACACATGGCGGAATAATACCTCAAGGATCTCTTAGCTAGCGGGCTCGCGGGTGGTGATTGCTTGTGAGAACCCTCGGGGAAGTGGCTCAGGCCTGTTTTTGCTTTAACTTCAAGGCTCACTGCACGCATTGCACTCACAAGAGAAAAAAGCAATCAGTACCTAGCTAACCCCCTGGTAAGAGCCATCGCTCTGGATTACTCCACAGTCATACATACGGAACTCCTTGCTCTTCCAAAACGATTTCCAGTCATGTGGCTGAGACACAAATCTGGACTGAAAGCCCAGGACAGACGGATATCAGGGTTTATACCACCCGCTTACGTGTTTTGCCAAAGGTCGCAGCAAAATGAGTTCATTTGAAGTTTTTTCTTTGGAGTTTGCATTCGTATACCTCGGCCTCGTTGACTCTGTAAATCACTCTTCGCTCGCACTGACTGGCAAGATGGTGCTGGTGTGCCGCTCGTTCTAGGCATCAATCATGGTTGCAAGAGGCGCTATTCGAAGCTGCTGGAAGAATATTATCAGCAAATGTGATATAGACGAGCATGACCCTCATAAAGCGGGATATCACAAATTCTGCGGGTGGTCATTTTTCTTTTTTCTTTCACAGCCGTCTTTTGTCGTCACAGGGCGTCCTTCTTTTTCGCAGGACCAGGACGGCATCTGACTTACGAGACAGTATCTTTCCCCTCTCTTTTGCTTTCTATTTCTTACGATTTCTACACCTGTGTAAAAATGGGAGGATACTTCCTAAGGCTGCCGTAATGTGAAAATTCAACCGGGAGTTCTAAAATCTTTCAAAAAAACTTAGAAGGCAGAAGAAAAAATTCTGCGGTAGAAAGGATAAGATTTGCAGGCCACATTGTGCGTGTTCATAGATGTGCGTAATTACATGATAACTCAAATCCAGATCGCTCCTCTAATATGCAAAAATTAAACATGACTTGAAAATATCGCTCCCTGGTGATAAAATAGAAAAAGTATCCGCAAAACGCCTGTACTTCCTAAACTCCAAACTCCAAAAATACAGAAATAAGAAACTTGAAATGGATTATTGCTGCCAGAAAAGACATTTAGACAGAGTTGTGTTATTTTGTGGTTAGCCCACAAGGACAGTATTGCACGCTGCGCAAACCCAGCAAGTAAAATCTTGAGATGTCGAAAAATGCATTCGCAGGACTCTCGCTGGTTGGCTGTGTCGGGCAAGCCATCATGACGGCGATATGTCCCACTTCACAAATCATTCGAGACCACTGATATGGTTTCTAAAAAGTCAAGTATTAGTTTTGATAGGAACCGCTTAACAGAAGTGTTGGATTTTGATAACTTACAAAAGACTGGACATCCAACTGATCGTTATCGTTCAACTGGCGAGCGATATTCTCAACATTTCTGACAAGCAAAGCTGTATAATGCTGCCAGTCGGGCCCGATTTGGGGAGGACTGGATTGTAGGAAGCTCAAAATATTTTGGACAGCAATACGAAGGTCATTGAGCTGGGGGAGTTGAACCGAAGGTTCTGGTGGTGGCGGCGCAGGTCGAAGTGTTCTTTGAGAGTACTGAGTTCTCCTCGCATTATCTCTAATACGACTTTGGGATTCCCCCTGCGGTCGGGGTGGAGAACTAGGAGGGCTTGGTAGAGAATCTTCAGGCCGTTTCCTGTCTTTGAAGAGATACTTATATTCTGGCCGCACACGACGACGGCTGCGGAGGCTTGAAACTGGAGAAAGTTCTTGGACTGGAACGTTCTTATATATGTTCTCATCCGTTATGGATGAGATAGTAACTGTAGGACTCATCTCCTCAGAGAAGGATTGACGGGGAGTCAATGTAGGGGGAGTTGGCGCCGGTGGAGGAATAGGTCCGAATTGAAAAGCCAGGTCTACTTTTCCCAGACCCGCTGATCGAGAAGCTCGATCAGATACGCTCTCCGACTCTGAGGTGAACGAAGATCGTGGTGAAACATAAGTTTGTGAACTTGAAAGACTCGACGGTGCTGGCGACGGTGATCGGGATCTTGCTGCTAAAGCTTCATATTTTGATACATTTTGTCGAACTCTCCCTGGTACTCGTTCGTACCTTTGAACTGTAGGACTAGTAGGAGTGGAGCGACGATTATGGCTAGATTGGATCGGGGTTTGTGGTCGTACGTTATCCGAGCTGTGGCTATCATCGGAGCCAACTGAGCAAGTATCGTCCCCGTCGTCGTCTTCCAAAAATACTGAGGACTCTTTGGAAATCTTCCAAGCCAAGGCTTTCAGCTGCATATTGGGCAGTTTCATAAATTTAAGACCTTGAATATGGCGGCGAACTCTAGTTATAGTCGAGTTGAGTGGATCTTGAGAATTGAGAGTTGTAGAACTGACTTGCGTCTACGATAGTATCAAGATTATGTTCAAGATTTAGATGTAGAAATGTCTTTTTGGAAGATAAGTGGGAACCCGATGGTCTAACCTCAACGGAAGAGTGCTTGGAGGTAATATGCGGGACGGGATGGCGCAGATATAAATATGAGGGTGGGATAGGATAGGATATCATAAGCTTGAGAAGATTAGCCGATGATTCTGCTGGTTGGGTTTTAATGTATCGCTTGAACTAGGATGCTTTGAATGCAAGGCAGGTTTTAATACTTTAGTACTCTCTGCATATCGGACTGCTTTATTAACGTGCAAGTTTATATATACTATAAGCCCCCTCGCAGCAAGCTTTTCGAGGTTCAGGCAGCGAAAAGTTGATTTTCTTAAACCAATTTTTGCCATGTCCACCGATTAAGTTTAGCCTGGCTTCGCGCCTGTCCAGGGTTGCAAAAGTCAAAAGTCATCTGAGCCTCGTGGGGTTTTTGCCGGTCTTTTTTTCTTTTACGAGGCTTAGTGGTTGATACTGAAGAGCGTTGACACGTTATTGGATCCTTAGATCTATGCAATCGAGGGACCCTAGCTTGGGTCGCCAGTTGAAACTGTCCTTGCAAAAAGGGTTGTGCGCGCTACGGCATCCCATTCGAGATACCTCTCTGCCGGTCCACTATGGAGCGGGAGACAAGAGACATACCGTGATCAAGTCAGACTTGCATGCATGGGTACGCCGTTTTCGTCGACGCGACCCATATGGGGCCCATCCTTGACATAGAAAGTCGAAAGTTCTGGTGGCTACCACTCAGAACGCGAGCGCAGAGATCGCGCGAAGCATCCCAACCCCCCGGGCATGGCAACATTGGACTCAAACTGTCCCGGGGCGCTCGCAATTGGCACTATTGTTAGTGACATCTAAGAATAACAATTTTCTGACATATCAGGGGGTGGAGGCTGTCGCATGAAATTTATTGATGCTCGGGTGCGGCACAGCTCGACTCCGGCATCCCGGGATAACAATCAAAGTAAAAGGTATAGCCACAAGAAAATTATTCGGAGAAAAAGATGATGAAACCAGAATGAATGAAATCAACAGAGGTCTCCGTACAATAGCCTCGATTTCAGAAGTTATCCGTACGAGTCGTTGAAGAAAGTCGATTCCAAGTGTGCCTCATACACTCGAGGATGCATTAAGCGCTAGCTATTTCTCCACGGTACGCATCGCCTCTTTATGCGTGCCGGGGTTGGTCCGATAGATACCATCTCGGTTATAATTTCCTCAAGAAAGAAACACATAGGCTTTACCGAGACGTCCACTGATGTTATTGGTCCAAAGCTGTTTGTGTAACTGTCGCAGCTGGGTGCCTGTAACGCAACCCAACCTGAATTCAGAGTCCAGACTATTCATATATCGATGTCATTATATCTACGACTGTAAAATTTGCCAAATAATAGCTAGGATTTCATCCAATCTCCTCGTTTGATAGAATACATCAACCAAAAAAATCAGCACCCCCGTAAAAAGTTGGAGTCTCCTGATAGTCTTTGATATACATTTCAGCCTCAGGTGGAGGACAATAAGCAAGCTCCGCCAGCCACTCTAGGTCATTCATGCAGATAGCCGCATAACTGTTCGGGCTAGTATCCGTAGTTCCACCGAGATTAATGGGAACCCCTCCAACCAGTACGGTCCCCCTCTTCATCTTCCTCTCCGGTGGAGCTGGAGGTGCCCGACGTGGATTATTAGGAGTGACACTGGGATCGTCACGGATATAAATGTAATACCAGTTCGTGCCAACTTCGTCCACAGCAATGATGTGTGTAACCGGTGTGCCTTGGCGTGTCAACGTGGGATACTCTTGAGCGTGCCAAATTCCAACCTGGGGTATGTTGAGCGGGTCTTCCGTCATAACGTACACGATACCTCGTGCGCTCCTCGCAAACCGGGTTGACATCCCTGCAAAGTAAAAATTCTGGTTGGTGTCGTCTTCCCTACCGGGTGTGAATATCGTTTGTCTGATGTAGCGCAAAAACCCGTTGGGGCTCCTGACATCGTAGAAGTCGTAGTGGCCCGCCCTCGTCCCATCCAGTCGCCGACTGGGCCATCCTTCCTAGTTAAGGTCTGAATTAGCCATATCCGAGAGCTGTATTTATGTAAGCGTATGTTAGTACATACCCAAATAGTTTGCAAACGACGAGTAAGAGCAAAATCCACCGCAGTGTCTGATAATCCCTCTTGACCCCGCTGCTGGCCGATCCGTCTGGTGTAGAAAAGTTGTCTGTTGGGCTGATAGAGGTCCGGGCGACGCATCGTCTGTCCGAAAAAATCGGGGGTAAGTTCAATATCTCTTCGCCTCAAGTAAAGAAGGTTTGTACCACCGGGGCCACTACTACCCGAAGACGGACCTCTTCGTACCAGGCCATTCGCGGGGGAAAAGCAAATGGCGGTTTGTAGGTAGATGACCCCGGAACAACGGTATCCATCAAAGTCAGCTTGGGAAGGCTGTAGCGGCTTGACGCATTCAATTCCAGTCATGGGGATGGCGCCGCCGGGTGTGCTATCACCTTCATCACCACAATGAAGCCAACCGACTCTACCGCCAACAGCTACCGAGTCCCAGTTTTGAATAGGAGCACTCGGATCCAAATCCTGTACAAACTTACAGAATTCGCCAAATATATCATAGTCATACATGCTCTGTGTAGGTACCTTGTGAGGTGGAGTCGGATAAAAACCACCAGTTCCCCATCCATCGGCAGTTGGCTCAGAGGCGCTCAGGTCATCAAAGCCGTTGTAAAAGTCGTCACAAGTGAGTGAACGTTGGTCTTGGAGTGTCCAATATTCGTAAGACATCCACCAGTTGAAGATTGAGAAGGTACCAGAAGGGCCTCCTCCACCTCCACCTCTGTCACGGGGTTGATAGCGCGAGGTGGTGACAATCATCAGAGCCGCGCCGGAACCTCCTAAAGCTGAGGATTGACCGTCAGGATCGGTAATCTTCACGGCTCGTGCCTCTCCATACACCCCAAGCAAGCTGCCATATGCTCCTAGGAAGTCTGGCACGTTTGAAGGGTATGTGGCCGTGATGAAAAAGCCTAGAACTGTTGCCGCAAATCCATTGATATTGTCTCTAGCGTAAGCTGCGATGCTGTCATCCGTCGTCAGTACTACTGATGCTCCCACACCGACGGTATTGTAAAACGCCACCCTCGTGCTCTTTCTTTCATCAATGTAAGCCAAGTATATCTGACAGTGGTTAACTGCGAGACAATCTTGATCATAGTTCTGGAACCAGCTGTACAAACCGGCTCCGTAGGTCAGTATGTCGCTTGAAGCAATTATGCGAATGGCCCAAGAAACAGTACACTCGGAGTCAGATGAACATAAAGAAAAAGAGGGATCAGTGTCTGTGAATGGGTTGGATCTTTTCCATAGTGCTCTTCTTTTCATTCGATCGTTCATATATTCTTTCAAAAAGTCTTCCGTAGATTCACCGACCTGTCTTTTGGTTGTTGATATCGAGTCAGCAGGTCCGAATGGAGTAGGCGCTCCGATAGGTGCTCCCTGGAAGTATGGCGACTCAGTTTGGATCATGGATAATAGGACATCGGCCGAGTTTTGTATTTGATATTGATACAGAACGCAGTGTTCAGATGCTGATCCGTATAGCCACAGGGGGCCTTGACTTTCGATCAAGATACCACGGCCGCTGTAAACATCAAGCTGCGTTTGGGCTGCAAGGTCTATATCATGGTCCGCTGACCATGCCCACATGTTCTATTATTGGTAAAATTTAGTTCGGGGTATCGGCGTGTTATATTGACCGTATATCAGAAATAAGGGGAACAGGATCAAATCTCACTTCGAAATAGCCAGATCCGGTGATGTGCAAGAGCATAGACGCAGCTAGACAGGATATCAGTAAGAATATCTCCCCCCCAATGCAAAGATGCCTTGAGCTCATAAGTACCAATGCAGCTGTCAATAACAGCTCCCGTCTGCTTTGGGCAGTCTGCTGCTTGGAGATTGCTTCCAATGGCGCCTCCAACTCTGAAATGGCAATCTTGTATGTTGACATCAGTACCTAAATTTCCACGATTTAGCTTTAGGTTGGATCTTATAAGTACCCCATAGTGCAGCACCGCCCTGTGTGGTTTCCTCTATGTTCCACTCCACAAGAATGGCGCCAGCTGTGGCTCCCTGCACTGTAAACATCAGATCCTGTAGTTCAATAGTGCCAGTGGATCCCGGAGTGCCGACTTGAATCATTGGAATAGGATCCGTCTGATCAGCAAAATTAGGTCCTTGCGCCATGAGTTGAGGCCAAATTTCCCCAACAACACGACTACCAGGCGGTATAACCACAGTATTGGTTATGATATAGGTTCCGTACGGAATCCATAAGATCTGGCCAGCGCTGGCGGCAGACTCGAGCGCGGTATTCAGAGCGGCAGTGTCGTCGGTGATACCATCCCCCTTTGCACCCTGAGATCTGACATTGAGGAAGCCGCTTGCGGTAACAGTTTCGTACTGCGGTTTTGATCTCTGGAACCACCCAGTTGCTCCTTGCAAAGCAGCAGGACGAGGGAATGTTACTGGCAAAGCTCCGCCTGACTGAGAAATCCCGCCACCGTTTGTGTTCAAGTTATTGTAAAACCGCCCTGTTCCCCAGGAAGCTATCGTAGTTGAACCGCCAGCAAGAACGGTAGCACCGTTGTTACTCACACCGACAGTTACACCTGAAAATTGAACGTTATCCAGCAATATGGAGGTCGCATTGGTACCTGACAGCGCAGCCAGTACTGCGGTCCCAGTATTCGTGATAACGGCGTCGACGACGGTCAGAGAGCCGGTTCCTTGGTCTGATCCTGCTCCGGTGCCATCTGCTCCCCCTAACGCATTGAAACCAACCCCGCAGTTATTTATCGTGAAGCTTTGCATTGTGAAAGCCCAGTCCCAGATCATCTGGACTGCGGTTCTGCAATTATTGAACACAAAGTTTCGGACGGTGAACTGTTGGTTCCCAAATTGAGCTCTAGCTCCGAAAGTGGTATTAGAATCGAGATGAAATCTATCAATAATTGTGATACATATATACCACCGAATACAACTCACCCAGTAGCGCCACCATTAATCGTAACATCAGTCATAAAACCACCCGAACCGTTCTCCATAAAGATACCTACGACAAATTGTCAATTAACAATTCGAGTTCATTACAGTTTTTGAAGTACTTACCAACGTGTGTGGTGTCAGCGCTTGTAGGCATGTTTATTGTAATGGATTGCAGCGAGGTTGCCTAGTCGTTTTAGTACACGTTTCGGGATATCGATGACCGACGTATTTACCTGTGCGACCTGCCAGTGTATTCCAGCAGGAGCAATGGTCTGTCCCGCCATAACATTTGGGATGGATGTCGTATCAATCACGAAATTTCGAATCTGGCGGAGAAAATTATTTTGGTTGATGTACCTGAGTACCATAACGAAATGAGTATATCATGCTATAAGTGATGGCATATGGTAGGTGTCTTACCACTCCCCGCCGCTTGCGCCAGGGATGTATACATCCGATGAAATCATACCCAGCCCGATGAATGCGCTTGAACCTTTGATTGTCGGAGGTGCAGCGGCCTATATTTTTGTCTTGTCAGTTGCTTCCGAGCAGATCAAGAGAAAAATGTAAACTAAGGCTTACATTCCCCACTAGTTGAGTATTGTAATACTGGATAATTGGTGACGAGATGATATAAGTTCCACTGGGAAAGTACACTAAGGCTGGCTTTACTGTGCTTGACCCGCAGTTTTCACCACACCTGTTTCCGTCCGATATTGCTAAATTTATGGCGTCAGTATCATCGGTTGCGCCATCTCCTGTCGCACCATAGTCTTTGACGTTACGGAAGACCTTGAGTTTGATCCATTAGCCTTTGCAGAGAATTTCAAAAAACCAGGGTTAGCAACTCACAGCATATCCAGCGCTGCCTCCGATGGCGACGGACCCATGCGATACAGCTTCCATCCAGAATACATCTCTCTTGATATGATGCTTGTGTCCTAATCGGTTCTTCCTGTACTCCTTGGCAACGACGCCAATTGCATGTCTGACATTTACCGGTAGCGTATCTGTAAAGTTGCCATGTTTGCCCTGTACTCGCCGGTTTGGAGCGAGACTTTGGTGATTTCTTAATGGGTGTCGGTATCTATAAACATTGTATTTCCCCTGTTTGATCTGCTGTTCTTGGACAATTTTAATCGCCACATCGACGTCCGATGTGGAGCCTGCGCTTGTGTTCTGGGAGGCCCGAGGATCTAGTTCTCCGGGTTTGAGGTAGCTAGGCTTATAAAGTGCGCTCGCGCTACCTTGATGGAAGGTTGAGAATATCGCTAGGGCGAACGTTAACACCGAGTCGAGTTGCTTCATCATGTAGACGTTGTCTGCACAGCTCAGGCGGTGATTGGATACCCAATGATCCGGGAATACTGTCTTTGGTTTCGTTCTAGGGATTTAATCTCCTATATAATAAACGCTCAGGATAGCTTAAGCTGATCATGGAGATAGCTATCACCGCAAGCGGTGGTGCCTTCAATCTGTTCCGCAAGACAACTTTTCCAATCTTGTTAATATATGGACTTTGGGCGCTATCATGATTTGATCGATGCATCACCCCAACCCCCACCTGGGCTGTGGTCGCGCCAATATCTTGATCAAGGGTTAATCTGGGTTATTTCCCTCTCCGATGCAACAAGACCCCTTGTCGCGGGTTAATATCTTAACTTATACCTTTGCCGTGACACGAATTCTCCATGTACCAAAAGGTATCTGTAGTTGTGTTATCTTTGACGTAACAGGGTTAGCTTCCTTGGCCTGGCTATCCCTGTCGTGAAGAAAGTTCGGCATGTTATCGATATATGTTCTCGAACAGCGAAACTAGGCCTTTCGGGCTTTCCAGACTTATATAGTTATCGATTAACTGGAAACATATATTATCGACGTATTAATATAATCCTTGATATAAATTGAGATTTGCCGGTACATCCTAAGAATTAAACGATTCAGTAAGCGAATTTTCGGCGACTCCGAAAGGCTTGGTTGCGGTCGTTCGACATCGAGGCATGTTTTTTCGAGTTGCACGGTGATTGTGGAGACACGGGAAAGATCCAACCATCATTTTTCGCCTCTACCAGAAAAAGCAACGGCAACTAGCAACTATACCCGGCCGTGCCGGCTTTTCCGTCCATGCATCTAGATGCATCTCGACTAGAACAGCATCCAATTGGCCAAGCAAAGCCAATATTTTTTGGAGATTTCGCACAAGACATTACCCGACAGCATTGGTACCTTTCGCCGACGAACGATGACAGGGTTCTGGCGCAATGGTGCGTGCGCGTGTTGTGGGGGCCATTTGATTCGACCGATACCATACTGCGATGGCTGCGGCGACAGACGTATACTCTGATAAGCCGCTTCCCATCAACTTTCACCTAGCTTAGGTTCAGGGGCGTTCCTCGAGAATGATAATGTACGATATCTCCAGAGTTCATATGCATCTCGTTATCTTGTGAGATAGTTAGCGCTAGGTCAGATTTTCCTGCGATTACCCGAGTTCATGAGATATTTTCCTTTACGTATTTTAATTATCACATTTATTATAATTATATAATTATTCGGTACCGTGATGGTACCTGTACTCGTTATAAAATAACCTTGCACAGCTTGCATGGGTATAAATGAAACCACTTGAGCATATACGACTCTACCAATATATGTTACCAATCCACACACTATAGCTATCGCAAAGCTAAGCTGGTAAGTACTGTACAATGTACCATGATAAAATGGTTTAGATATGAATAATAGATAGCCCCTCGCCAGCAAGCTTTGAAATTGGGAGCCAAAAAATCATTATTAATTATTGAAGAGCTGATAGAATTTTCCTGACAGCGCCGCTATGTTGTTCATCTTACCTCTAGTCTTCTTGCTTTGCCACCTATTCACTACAGGTTATGCAGTGTACAATTACGATTCGCCTAGTCATTCTAGACAAAAACCAGGGCGTGAAGCGCTTCCACGCCAAGTTAATGGGGAGTCCGATATCGATGTAATCGACCCGTCTTCAATTAGATGCGCAGTTTACTTGACACCTCCTAGCACAAGCACCTGCGAAGACATATTGAACACATACAATATCACATTGGATACCTTCGTTGGACTCAATCCTCGCAATGGGCTGTTGAATTATCAAGGCAGCTGTATTGGATTTCGAGCAGATGGCGGAAAATACTGCGTTCTACCGGGTAAGACCTCCCTAAGATCCAGAAATCTGTCCTTTTGAAAGAAAAAAAAAATTGGTTTATAAAGTTATTATAGTTGTTCTCCAGGCAAATGTGACACAGGACGGCACTTGTGGAAGTTGGTTGCAAAATGGATATAGTTGCCCCGGCTCATCTTTTGGAGATTGTTGTGATGCGGGTGGTCAGTACGTATCCTTAGCCCAGCCGGACAATTGTTCCTAATCGCTCTCATATGTTTATCTTTGTAAGGAGAGGGAATATATATATATGTAAGAGCAGCGGGTTCCAGAAGGCTAACACTTAATTGACGGGATAGTTGCGGTTCGGGATAGTAAGCTCGCTTGTCAATTGTCTACAAACTGTGTAACCTTCGCCGTACTAACTTAATGACATAGTGCATACTGCGGAATCGGAAACTGTAGGGAAGGCAATTGTGACGAGGGACTGAACTGGAGCACCGACGGAACATGCGGTGCCGGCGCGAATTACCCGAAATGTGGTGGAAAATGGGGTGTCTGTTGCAACGCCAGCGGCCAGTAAGTTCCTATATATCTCACAGGTACCTCTATATACAGCAGTATTGATGATTTTTTAAGGTGCGGAAATGGAACTAGCTACTGTGGCGACGCCGCATGTATCGCAGGAGCATGCGACTTTCTAAACAACCCCTCAATCTCCTCTACTACTTCGACTGTTCCTATGACTTCGTCTTCGACAACCACCACTATGCCAGCATCATCAGGAAACCCAACGATTTATCAAGGCTATACCAGCAAAGGATGTTGGTCTGATTCTGCGGACCCACGTGCACTCTCTGATTTGATGGAGGCATCAGACAGCATGACAATCGAAGCATGTATCAACGCTGCGATATTGAGGAGCTATATATACTGCGGTGTGGAATATGGGAGAGAATGCTGGGGAGCAGATACGCTCGATGATAGCTCTCAGGAGCTTGAGTCGTCGTCTTGTAGCTTCCCATGCGCTGGTAACTCTGCAGAGTTATGTGGTGCCGGTAATGTTCTAAACGTCTACCAGCTCGGGGGCACCATAAGCTCTACCACTACTACCACAACCACAACCACAACGACTACGACCACGACCACTACCACAACTACCAGCTCTATCGTCACTACTACCACAATCATGGTGAATCCTGCGGTCTATAGCGGATACGCTAGTCAGGGTTGCTATTCCGACTCTGCTGACCCGCGCGCGCTTTCTGATCTCATGCTTGCGTCAGACACCATGACAATCGAAGTATGTATCGATGCTGCCATATTAAGGGGTTATCTCTACTGTGGTGTGGAATATGGGAGAGAGTGTTGGGGAGCAAATACGCTAAGTGAGTCGTCGCTGCCTGTTTCTGCCAGTGAATGCAGTTTCCCTTGCGCAGGTGATTCACTTGAAGTTTGCGGCGCTGGAAACATCATTAATCTTTACGCAATGCAAACTACTTGATACTGGCGGCGTAAATTTTTAGCCTATATACAATCCATCTCCTGTTTAGTAGCTTCTAACCGCAGCTCACCTTGTGCAATCGTGATTCGGAATAATGTACATGGGCTGTACCGCTTCCAGTCAGTGATGGAGTATCCACTCTGGTCTTGTCCCGGACGTCGCAGAGAGCGCAATCCATGCCCAATCTAGAGCTTATACAATTTTTTAAGGTACAAGTTGTCAAGTTTGAAGTTATGTTACATATCATACATACACACCTCGGTTCTCGATTATATTAAATACTTACTACGTGCACTCGTTCATTGATAGATATATATATTTCCATTGTAACTCGAGTTCATACTCTGAGTACGAATCTGGCAAACGTTTCAGTATTAGAGATTGTGGATCGAATTATGTAAGTATCTATCGTTTGAGTGTGAGTTGAAACCGGTGTGCTATTGCATTTAGATACCCGTTTCGTCTGATTCGTTTAAATTTGACAATTCGGTTGCAAGGCTGAATAACGTCGCCTATTCGCCTGTTTCTTTCTTTTTAAAAAAAAAAAAAAAAAAAACCAAGTTAGATATATAAAAAATAAGAAATTTACCACGCATTGTTTCCTGCATGGGTCATCAATTGACCAGATGCATCGATGGTTGCTAACGGATTTTACAAAAGAAGAATGACAGCCTAAGACGTGAAGAGAATCCGCTCAGGTGAAGGCGCACTAGGTGTGGAAAAGTATCCCCTAGACCAGTGGGAACCTTCACGGCTCTGGGGACAAAGTTCCAAATTTGCAAACTAAAGCTACGACGGACGGGAAGACATAGCCTCAACAGGCGCACCGGTGGTTTGCACCTAGTCTGGGGGGTTTGCACCTCAGCACTCCCCCAAGACTAGCGCAATTCGGCTGGGGAAGAACAAGGCTATCGGCTTTCGACGTTTCCGCACATTCATGCAAGTTCAGGCATCCAATAAACTGCAACGTCCTCTTATCCTAAAATCGTGTTGCGCAAACACCTGCACCTCAGAGGCTCAGCGCATGAAGAGGTTAAGTAACAGGCCCCCGGGCGAGGCCATCGAAAACCAAACTATTACGAATTTAGAATGGTCCATGTGGTTCTGTATCCTAAAATTGCAGAAAATCGAGGGAACACCCTTGTTTCTTGAAGTTGATTCCGAAACTAAACCTTCAGGCGGTGTTTGCAGAGTTCTCTCGCGGGAACATGCATCAAAGATATTTCATATCCTAATTCATTCATCATGGCTTCCTGGAAAACAATGGTCTTCTGGGAGGGAAAACAGATTCCCGTACATGTTTCTACGTACATATCTATATTTTAGGATCAAATCTGTAATACAAAAAAGAGTTGCATGCAAGCTATCTCGAGATGGCTTATAAGAGTCACATCTTCCTTCGCATTATATTAATCTCTCTTTTGCAGTAGATTTGCAACTTCGCCCGCATTGCCTACTTACTTACTTAGGTACTCATACCAAATATCACTTTCGAGAAGTACCCTCACGGAGAGTTTTAATAAACTTTTACCATTTCTGCCCGGGAACCACACCATCGGAAGCCCCGAGCCCCTCCAAACACCAGCAGCAATACGTAATGCATTTCCCAGAGCCAGACAATACCTACCAAGTGCTCACGAGCACAACCTCTTCTCCCACCATTACACCCACCAAAACAAGAGTCCACGCCGACAACAAGTTAGCCGTCGCGGACGCAGAGATGCTGACTCCTCCTCCATGGCTGAAAGGGCATGTGGAGGATCTCCACAACCCGAATGACTTGTGTTATACTTTATCCGCAGAACATTCAGCGCTAGCGCACATTGTAAGACTCCCCCCCCCAACGATACAAAAGAAATAACAGAACGATGGGCTGGCTGGTCTGGTCTTTGCGAGAATGAGCTAATTTTTGTGGTAGTTGTTCAGATTTTGAAATTCATCGAGAGGTCTTAGAAAGGGTGGGTTTAACGGACGGGGGTTACGGAGGTGGTGTCATCGGTCAATCCTTTCGGTCGTCTTTCATCCGGATTGTCTCGTGCGAACGCGAATTCACTCTTTTTGGCACGTTCCGAAGGAGGAGCCCACCCTTTCATGTGTCACGGCTAGTTTACGAGACGAGGTCCACCCACTATCAAATTAATTACCTTTGAAGACCATCCTCTTTGCTTTTTGGAGTTTCTGCGTTTGGATTTTATGGCGTTTTGGTATTCTTAGATCAGTTACTACAGCTTGTTTGGAAGATCAATATATCCTTCTTTGTGGATTCCGGTATACGGGATTGCATTCTTGTAATAATAATATTATGATATGAGGAAGAATAAAAACAACAAACTTTACGTCCGTGTATTCAAATTCAAATACGCTAAGTCCAAAAGAAGAAAGGAAGAGAAAAAGAAAGTTATCTCACGAAGGATCCTTCAAAGCTCTTGGAATGTCGTATAGATCATGCAAGTATCTTATCCAACCCTTCCAACATCTCTTTCGAATGCCCCTCAAGTTCGTCAGTGTAATCTTTCAACAAGATTGTTTGCTCCTGAAGATACATGAAATAGTCCTCCGGGAGTTCAAGAGGTGGTTGCTCATCTTCTTCGTAAACGCCTACCCTACGTTCACGAATGAGCTTAAAGTTGGCTCTGTGAAACGAGCTCAAGAACTCGTATCTTCCATCAGGTTGTGGGCGTCCCGTGAACCAAACGAAAGCGTAGACCTCGGTTGTAAGAAACCACAGTTTGCGTAATATGGATGTCGCTATTCATGCATGATGGGTTAGTCATATTGGTTACAAAAGTAAACGCAAAGCGAACGAAGATCTCACATTGTTTCTGAAACTTGGCGGCGGCGTCTTTTTTCTTCTTCTCCGCAAGCTCGCGACCCGCTTTGAGCACACCTGCTGCCACCATAGCTGCAGGGTTGGGACCAAACATGCCCAGAGCGGCCTCTACGCCGTCCAATCCCGTGTCTAGTAGATTGTCACCCAAAGGAGCAGCCCCTACTCCGGTAACATAACGGATCATATTCTCGCTGCAGATGAAAGTTATGACCACTCGGTGGGTAGCGACCAAGAGTTTGTTCAGCAGCCGACGGTCTCGGATGAGGTCTTCCGTATATCCGGGTGTGGATTTTGCGAAATATAATTCGAGGATGCGGGATAATGCTCTTTGTGTAGATTTCAGAGACGGGATGCAATCGTCAACCGCCATTGTGAATTTGGCTTTGTATTCGTGATCTGCGGGATAGTCGATAGGACACGGGAACTGCGATCAAAAGGTCAGAATGGCGGGATATGAGTCTTCGTCAGATAAAAATTAACGGTCAAGAAATTTGAACTCACCTCGGCTTTGAGTTTATCCCATCCTGTCAATTTCTTCTCCTGCCCGCTGTTCAGCTTGTCTGTATCGATCAGGTCAATACCTACCGATTCTCCCACAGTGTCCGCGACCCTGAGAACTGTCCCAAACATGGAAGATTTTGATGTCCCGAGCGCGACCGCCGACTGGACAAGTGAATCCTTTGACTTTGCTAACTCCGTCGCTGATTTTGCAATAGCTGTCTTTTGCTCGACCATGTCCGCGGCGGTACCTGCCAGCTGTGGCCCGGATTGTCCAAGAGCCACAGCCGATTTTGCGAGGGAGGCCTCGGTTTGTTCGATGGCAGCAACTGACTTTAGAATTGATGCCTCGGATTGGCCTAGTGCTGCCGCGGCTGTCTCGACCACCTTGGCTTCTAACTGCGATGCACCTTCTTGAACCACGGTCTCCACAGCAGTCTCTATTAACGATGGTCCAGCTTCCGCACTGCCATTTGCATTAATTGTCTCCGCCACTTTCATCTCCACTTTGGTTTCCACCTTCCCTTTGAAGTTGGGATCCATATCGTCTTTGGCTTCAATCTTAGCTTCAATTTTGGTTTCTTTCTTCTCATCCTTTTTCGATTCGATAACATCTATGGCGACTTCACCGACTTCCATAGCAGACTTGACTAGACTAGAAGCATTTCCAAGCGGTAGAGCTCCGACCAAGCCACCTAGACTATATAACCCGAGTTATTTAATTTTGATGATCAAAACGAAAGTAGAGGCAGTAAGGAATTCTCACCCCGGCGAACCTGAACCCGAACCGTCCTTGTCCTCGGTCTCTTCGTCATCACCTGGCGGATCTCCGCTCCAAAGAAGGGATGCCCCTCGATACCATTCTGAGAGAACCTCACGATCCCAAGCTTCTTGAAAATCTGGAGTTGATGGTACCAATTCTGTACCATTATAAGATTCAATCTTCCCGGTGTGGTTTGAGGAGAGGTATAAGGTTGTTTTAATCAAGTTTTGTACATCCTCTACAGTGGCTGGTTTTTCCAACAAGTTTGCAAATCGGAGCTATGTAAAATTTGGGCCCCGAAATTAGAACTAGATCCAACTTGTGCGGGAAAACATCTAAGATCATGTGGTATATCTTACGTATAATCTTGACTCTAGAGGCTTCGCATCCGGTCCCGCACTTTGTAGTAGAGGTACCGTCACTGATTTCGTCGCATAATAGAAATCTCCATAGTTGTCGTCTTTAAGCTCCGGCTTTGGTTGAGTCGGGTCGTCGCTCGGTACGATACCTGTTAAGGCTGTTATAAGAGTATTGGTGAGCCATTGTCTACCACCAGCGTCGTCCAATTTGTCTTCAAAGATCGGATTGGTGATTATGAGGTGGCATGAGCTTTCGTCCATGGTCTCATCGTATATTAATTCTCGTGGTCGCTCTACTTCCTCTTGAACTACTCCTTCTTGGGCCGTTTCTACGCTTTTACCACTATTGCTTTCCGCTTTCGACGAGAGTCCCGTGTCTGCAGTTCTAGTAGGAACAGTTCTTTAGCTTAGAGTTAGAATAAAAATAAATGATTGGCATATCCCTACCTGAAATCGCCTTCAGATGCAGTATCGGGTACTTCCGAACTCGGCCCCCAGAGCAGCCTTGAAGCCACACCTTTGGCAAGTTTTGTCGCAGTATCCGCTTGTTGCACAACCTTGACAGGAACGTAGGCTTCGACGGCGGCTACACCCTTTGCTTTTGCAGCTTCGACCGCTTCTTGGACAGTTTCGTCTACTTTGGCTGTGATGGCAGGTGGGACGTAGGCATTCAAGATGGCGCTGCCTTCCGTCAAAGCGAGCTTTCCTTTAGCTAGCATAGCATTCCCTTGCGCTAAAGCCGCGTTTCCTTTAGCCAGAGCAGCATTAGTCTGAGCTTGAGCTCTTCCAATGGTACCTTTCAGAGTCTTATCTGCTGTATCAGCCACTTGCACTGGAACAGAAGTATACACATCTACGAGCGCGTTACTCCCAACTTTGACAGCATCTATAGCCACTTGAACGGGAACAACTGCGTTCGTAATCCCCTTGAGGGTAGATTTATGTTGCAGATATTGTTGACATAATTCCTGGAGTTTTATCGCGAGGAGTTCCAGGTTTGCCTCCCATTCAAAAGTGAGAAGCTTGAGGACGAGATGAAGCTGGACGCGAAATTTCTCGTCTTCGATATCGAAATCGAGATCGGGAGGGTCCGCTATCTCCGCCATAGTTGATATTTATATTTATAGTCGAAAAGATAAGAAGCTAGAATTCGATCTGAGGAAATAATTGGAAAATACCGATTACGCAGTAAGAGCGTACTAGTGAGAGGAGAATGGGAAAAGGGCCTCCGAGAAGAGGGGTATTTGAACTCGGAGCTTATATGCGAGACCTAATGTAGGTGCGGACTGGCGTCACACCCCCCCTTGCTTTCCGCGTTGAGCGGCCTCGATTATCGATTTTTGCTCCCAAGCTGGTTAGGTATCGATTGAAATGTGAACTGTGCATGGCTAGACCTGAACGAGAAATGGATCCGATTGCGGTGTTACCAAGGCCATGCAGAGTGGCTCTCGGTGAATTAAATCGACTTTTGGACATTTTATGGGGTTCCCCCTTCAGCTGCAGACCAGCCTGCAGTGCATACAGGGACAACAGCTAGCTGCATGATGCAGGCTCTATTGGTCGTCGAAATGGTGACACCTGGATCCAATTTGACAACTGCAACCCAATTCAACATTTCCCAATCATCCCGATTCGACATTGACTGGTTGTACCCGGCTCGTTCCTCCCACTCCGTAACTCGTTGGAAGTATGGTATCCCATTCCTGAGGATGCGTTGAAGGAGAGGTCGCGTCGTTGATCACCAGCTGCCGCGTTGAGGGATGTGCCCTCGGCAAATTAAGCAGATGGCTGGGGGACAACACCCTTCCTTCCCGTCGTGTGCTTCAAAGAGGCAGGTCACTGTCGTCACCCGGCGGAGGAGGTACTTAATCCATCTTCCCCCGGATTCCATTTTCAATCCGATTGAGTATTGACATCTACTACGATACCAGAGTTCTCTCGGTGTTACTGAGATGATTCGGTTTCCTGGCTCAAAATGAAGTTGCTATCAATCCTCTCGTCTTTGGGCGTTCTTATTCCACAAGTCGCTGCGGCTACAGGTCCGGTGCTCAATGCAAAGTGAGTGGCTTGCTTACTGCACCTTTAAAGTCAATGCATTCCTCTCGCCCAGATCATTCTTTACCACCTTCCTCCGCAGGCTGCACAGGTGGCTTTCTCCACACCGTTCCGATAGCGGGGTTTTGAAATGGATTTGATAAAAAAAATAATCTATATATATATGTATTCGAATATATTCGTTCTGTATGCAAGATCTGCGAGTGCAAACACTAGCAAAGACAGCGACATTTAATATATACTCTCGAGTATCATTCGCGTATCGGTACCTCTGCTAACCATGAAACTAAACGCTAGAGAGCTACTCGGCTCGCCTCGTCTGTCGTCTGCAGCTCCTGATCCAGCAGGGGTACGTCTCCAATCCGATGCAGGATACCCAACCGCACGGGACTGACGAGTAGTGTCTTTAGAAACTCGGTCTCTTTTCGGCTTCTACCTACAGTTTTGAGAAGCATGAGTCTCAGAAGAGCTTTCACGTAGTCGATCTTACCGTCGCGAACGGCAAGGTTACTAAATTATGGGACGACAAGACCATTACGGAAGCTGTATGGCTCGGACTTGACGATTGGTTGGGTTTTATAAAGACCAATAACTCTAAATCTGAATTCTGGGTCGCAAAAGCCACGCAGACTCCAGTTGGGACGTACGTGTTTACAAATCAAAGGCCATCATTCAAGGGATAGCTTTCTAATAAAGAGATAGGGATGCTCGTCATGTACACACCTTTGCTGGTGCCGTTTCAAACCTCAAGGTTCGAGCCGTCGGTCCAAGTATTCATTTCGTCGTCTCCGCTCCAGGGCTCAAAGATGGCACGATGTACTCTGAAGATAGTGCACCGAAGAAACATTCCTCGGGTCGGGTGTATACATCATTGTTTGTCCGTCACTGGGACGAATGGATCTCAGAGTACAAGTCCAATCTCTTCTCCGGCATACTCGCCCCAGCTACCAACAGCCAATTCAAGCTCGTCGGATCTCTACACAATCTTCTCGCCGGAACGGAACTCGAATCTCCAATCGGCCCGTTCGGTGGAGCAGGAGACTTTGATATCTCACCGGACGGTCGTCATGTTATATTCCTTTCGAAGGATCCCAACCAGAATCTCGCACAAAACACCGCTTCTTACGTTTACGCTGTGCCATTCGACGGCTCTTCGAAACCAAAAGCTATCAATCCCAAATACGGTGCCAGTTCGTCACCACGTTTCTCCCCTGATGGAAGCAAGGTTGTATACCTCCAAATGAAAGAAAACGGATACGAAGCCGACAAGAACAGCGTCTTTGTAACAAAGTTTACCGACAGCTACGATTTCGTCATCAGCGAGGTTGCTAGTCACTGGGACCGTTCTCCCGCCTCGGTTAGCTGGTCTGCTAATAACAATTATCTCTACCTGATCGCGGAAGACCATGGGAGAGAAAAGGTCTGGACTTTCCCTATCGCTTCTGCGACCGAATCCGTGAACCCCACCGCTATCACGGATAAATTCTCCGCTAGTGAGATTTACATTATCGCCGACTCGGAGACTCTTCTCGTTTCCGCGTCTTCTCTCACCAGTCCGACTTTCTTCTATCTACTCTCTGCCACGACAGGTAAGGTTGAGCAGAATCTCATGTCACCACTAATGAATCTTTCTGGTGTCGAGACCGTTCCATTGGAGCCAGGTACTTGGCACGGTCTCTCCCGTTCCCAGATATCAGATTTCTATTATCCAGGTGTAGACGGATGGAAAGTCCATGCGTGGATGATCAAGCCCTCCTTCTTCCAGGAGGATAAAAAGTACCCACTAATCTTCCTGATTCACGGTGGTCCTCAGGGTGCTTGGACCGATGGGTGGAGTTACCGTTGGAACCCCGCTGTTATGGCAGAACAAGGGTACGTGGTTGTAGCGTTCAACCCAACGGGGAGTACCGGCTACGGCAAGGAGTTTACGGACCGCATTCAAGACGAGTGGGGCGGCCGACCGTATAAAGATTTGGTGATGGGGTTTGAGTATCTTGAGAAGAATTTCGAGTTTATCGATACGAAGAATGCGATCGCCGCTGGTGCGAGCTATGGCGGGTAAGATCCCCTCTTTTAACAGTTGTATTTTCCGGTTTTAATGTGTGTGTTAGGTATATGATCAATTGGATTGCCGGGCAACCTTTCGCTGAAAAATTTAAGACTTTGGTCTGCCACGACGGAATCTTTAACACTTTGAACATGTACGCCACCGAGGAACTGTGGTTCATCGATCATGACGTAAGTATAACCTCCCATTTTTCTCAACTAAACCCCTCAAGAATAATACGATCTGACGAATTCGAATGTGGTATACAGTTCAAAGGCCAAATTTTCGATCACCGCCACCATTTTGAACGGTGGAATCCATTAGGTCATGTGAAAAACTGGACGACACCCATGCTAGTGATCCACAGTTCCAAGGACTACCGTATCCCCATCAGCGAGGCGCTTGCTGCGTTTAATATTCTACAGATCAGGGGGATCAAGAGTAAACTGTTGACGTTCCCGGACGAGAACCATTGGGTGTTGAAGCCTGAGAACAGCTTGGTGTGGCATCGGGAGGTGTTTGGGTGGATGAAGGAGTTTTCAGGGGTTGGCGGGTTTGTTGGGGGTGAAGAAGAGAAGGGAGAGGCTAGAATGGAGGCGCCGGGAATCATTAGCCATGGTGGTGGGAGGAAGGAGCAGGATATTTTGAGAGACGATTAGGTAGGTTACCAAAAGCTAGCATAAATGTAGCATTATTTTGTCGACATCCGAATCATCAATCGTCATTTTTTGCCCCTCAAAAGTGGATTAATATACCAAACTTGAACAGTTCTCAAAAGCTATATGCAAAGATTTTCCGTATATCTTCATATAAATGTATGCTTGAGACTATGTACATGTACATTCGCTGTGCCAATAGTTAGTTATATCAAAGTCGCCGGTAAGAGTTCATTGGTTTGTCCTGCGGCGGGTAAACTCCCCACCCTCTTCACCTCCTCCAAAAACCACTTCATATCTTCAGGATCCACGAGCGGTGTGATACCATGCCCTAGATTGACGATATACCCCTTCTTCCCGCCTCCGAACCCCGCAATCATTCTCTCCACCTCTCTCGTGATCGCTTCCTTACTACCGTATAACGCACCAGGGTCCATATTACCCTGCAACGTCACCCTTCCGTTCGCAATCTTGACCGCCTCGGCTGGATCGTGCAGCCAGTCTAATCCTACAACATCATACCCGGAATCGCAGAGGTCGTCGAGAGCGTACCACGCGCCCTTTGCGAATACGGTCATCGGAACTGGTTCTGCACCGCGGGATTTGATAGCCTCGGGAAGCCGTTGGGAGATCTGACGGAGGTATGGTAATGAAAAGGTTTTGAAATCCGAAGGGGATAGTTCGCCCGCCCAGGAATCGAATATCTGTATCAATTGCGCCCCTGCTACGACTTGTTCCGCGCAATAATCCACCACTGTGTCTGTGATCATTTGGAGTAGTTTCTTACTCTCCTCGGGGTACTTGAACACCCACGTTTTAACGTGGATGAACATCTTGCTACCCCCGCCTTCGATCATATAACTCATTAAAGTCCATGGAGCGCCGCTGAATCCGATGAGCGGCACCATACCCTTCAACTCACGTCTAGTCAACGATATTGCGTCAAAGACGTATCCTAATTCCTTTTTGACATCGACGGATTTGTTTAGGAGTTCGAGGTCTTCCGGTTTTCGTAGCGGTTTGGGGAACGAGGGACCTTTGTGTTCGATCATTTCAACGGTCATACCCATCGCTTGCGGGATAACGAGGATGTCGGAGAAGATTATGGCTGCGTCGAGGAGGTTGCGGTAGCGGAGGACCGGTTGGAGGGTTATCGTGCATGCTAGTTTGGGGTTACGGCAGACGGCGAAAAAGTCGTTGGAGCCTTTGGCTTCGTGGTATTCGGGGAGGTATCTGCCGGCTTATAATATATGATATTAGAATAGATTACTTGAAGATAGTAAGGGAATTTTGAGGGCGGGGTCTTACCTTGCCGCATTACCCACATTGGCGGGCGCTCAACTTGTTCGCCTGGATAGATGGGTTAGTGATGTTTGAAATGATGAAGATGAGTTTGTGGGTATACCTCTGGCTGCTCGGAGCAGGAGATCATTTTGCATGGGTGGGAAGTCAGACATCTTGGTTTAATTGGTGATGATGTCCGTATAAAGTCTATATCAATTCGATATAAGACTGCGGGGATATATAAACTGGATGTTATAATATAATATATCGGGAACCAAAGCGGTGGGAAGAGAAAAAGAAAGTTGACAGGGATCAGGGATTGTCTTGTGACGGGCGCCGAGGCCGATCAGCGAGAAAACGCAAGCTGTATTCAAAATGCAACAAGCTGTCACGTATGCTATGAATATTCGAATGCGAACACAATCATTTAAATTTTTAGTTCAAGTTCGTATTTTTTGCTAAAAGTATTGATCATGAAGGTAGAATAAAATCTACGTAGGCTGAGTGACGAGAATCCGTAGAATATGTACGTATCTAACCATTTCTTACTATCCGTCAAAGTCCCGAAAATGTCGGATGTTGACCGCTCATGGATGAAACCTAAACTAGCTCAGACTCTGCTCGCTCGTTTGATCATCTCACCTCTCTTGGAATATGCTCGGGAGTCAAATTTAGACCTTCGTTTTATAAAAATTGAAAAAATGGCGCACTATTCCACTTCTTTCTCTTTTCCTCATCATCAACTTACTATACTACAACAATAGACAGATATTTCTAAATACATACATACACAACAAAGAAGCCATAATGGCACTTCGTACATATTCCCTTCGCGCCCCCTACCGAACGTTCACTCGAGGGGTCGCAACAAGTCGATATATCCATCTCCCTCCGAGACCGCTACCTCCGCGGACCCTCCCACTTCCGACTCTGCTCTCGCGAACCCATAGATTCCAGCCCCTTGGATCGTTAATGCAACATTATAACCGCAACATCACACAGAGAAGATACCTCAACAATTCGGCGTTTCATGCTTCCGCTATCAGATGGATGGTGGATACAAAGTCGGGTGTGAGCGAGAGGTCATACCATTCGAATAGCTCTTCAAAGCCCGTTTTCTGGCAGTCGCTTTCAGAGTTCAATAAAGATATTCAGACTGCACGGGTAGATGAAAAATCAACTGATAAAATATCGGATACTTTACCGCCGTCAAACACCGTCGCGGCCGCTACCGCGGATCTCAGCTTTCCAGATACGGCAGCTTGGGAGGATGAACTGGCAGATGCTAAGAGTGATACCCCATCGGAAGAGTTTCGGGATGCATTAGCATACCAACCGTCGGAGAACGACACCTCTCTCTCTTCTACACCAGAAAGCCTACTCGCCAATTCTTGGGCAGATTCGGATATACACAACAAACCTGAAACAGAACCATACAATACAGCGCACAACAGTAACGAGTTTGAGGAAGAAGATGTATTACAAGATATCATCCCCACTTTTCCACCCACCAACATGGGCGAAACTCTTTTCGATGATTTCATAGCGTGCGGTGTAGAGATAACCCCATCAGGCCATCATTTCCTGTCACATCCAAAACTGGCAGGTATCAGAGCCACAGAAATAGACGACGCCTCTATCGATGCGGTACTACAGGCTTTGGACGATATCGAGGAGGAGCAACTCGCCGTGGCGGATCCGTTATTCGGTCGCCCGAACAGGGGCAGGGTTGGTATGGAAGGTGGCCCCAAAAAAGTAACCCCTGGGAATGAGATTCTAGACCTTTTGCTTGAGGATGAGATAATGGAGTGGAAGGCGTGGAAGTTGATACATATGCTTTTGGCACACGAGACTTCGCTCGGGAGGTATCTACTGGGACGAGCTAATCTGTTGAGAGGACAGGTTTGGAAGGGAGATAAAATTTCATATCAACCGGCTCGGTGGAATTTTTACAAGGTTTTGAAGAGGATCGTGAAGAGCGGGTGGATTAAGGTTGACGGCGGGGAGTTTTGAACTATAGGAAGAATTTAGAATATTTAGGCCCTGCGCCGATATATCGATATCAAACTGGTTTGTATAGATATAGACCACCCCGACATTCTTACATTCCGCAAGACTCGTTATGCTAAGATACTGAGCCAACCAACCAATACTGACCAATACTGGTGAGCCGTAAGAGGAGGATGATAACTGTGAATATACGCCCGGATTATCCGCCGGACTATGAGGAAGGACGATGATTGATGAGAATTTTGTCACCGATTATATTATTTTTAGGCGCCTGAAACCCCCAAAATATCTATACCCGGAGAATGTTTAAATTATTGCTCCCATTATTACAATAGGTTTGCATAGTAGCGCAGGAGTAGAATACTATTGTATATTTTTATATAGTACTTTAATTTTTATAGAATTTCTCAATACTTTATACCGCGTATAGGGATATCTAGTCTATGAACCGCTATGCAGTCTATCCGCTCTACAACTCCGCCTAATGCCCAAACCAAACGACAAGATAAAGAACCTCAACTAACGCGTTTCACCACCAAAGCGTCCTGTGCGCCACCATCCCCGAAATATTCTATAAAGCCGCCCGTTTGTACCTTCTTCGTCCATCTATTACTCTCACCTCGGGCCAGAACAATAGTCATCTTGAGAGCCAGCTCTTCACCTTCCACCGCTGTTTGGGGATAAGGTGTGAATGTCCACCTCCCAAATGCCCAGTTGAAGATATATCTCCCAGCACCGTCGCCACTCTTTCCCTCTGGAGATGAACCGAACCACACGATACCTTTGATACGGTAAACCTCATCCCTCGGCACCTTTTTCAGTAACTCCAAAAACTTCTGTCCATCCAATCCCTCGCCCCTCTTAGGTAATCTGACGCTCAAAACCTCCACCTCATCATGATGATCGTGGCTGCCATGATCCTTTTCGTCTTCAACAGTCTCCAACATAGCTATCCTCGCCCCATCGATTCCAAATATCAAATCTGCCCCGAGACGGCCCTTATCGCTCTTCACCCATGGTGTCTCCTCGCTCACATCCCTCACACGGTCAACGCAATCATCCAAGCGTCGTTCATCGCATAACTCCCATTTATTCATCACTATCAGATCCGTGTATTTCGCTTGTAGCTTGGCGGTATAGCTCGTATCCTCGTAGCCCTTCCAGTTCTCCACATCGATGACACTTATCACCCCATCTAACGTTATCCGCGGTACCGACGGGTCTTGTAAAGCAGCGGCGTCCATTTCTCGTGATATGCGGTTAATCTCCATGGCTAGGGTAGCAGGAAAGGCAGACCCGGACGTCTCGACTATGATACGGGATGGTTTCACATCGCGGATAATCTCGGCGATGGCGTCGGAGAGTTGACCGACAAGGTTGCAGCAGATACACCCGTTCAATAGTTCTGTTACGGAAGAAACGGATGAGGCGTTCGGGTTCGTGGTGGAGGTGAGAAGGGAGTCAACTGCCACATCGCCGAATTCGTTCTTGAGGATGGCAAGGGTATAGTTTGGCGGTGGGGGGAGTTGGGGGAGGAGGTTTAGGATTAACGTTGTTTTGCCGGAGCCTAGGAAGCCGGTTACGATACTGGCCAAATTTGTCAGTGGGGAGAGGTAGACCGGGAGGAGTGTGTACTTGCGTTATCGGGATTGGGGGTTTTGAAGCCATCGTGATAGTTAAGTTGATAGCGGATTGGGAAGAGTGCGAGTTTCGTGGCTACCAATCAGAGGCTTCGGAATGCCGTGTGGTATTTTGGGTGAACAACGCAAGTATGATGAATCCATACTTCGCGGTCCCGTCCGCGGCGAAGGTGTCCAGCTTAAATTTTCTCGACAAAAATATATTGGTTTACGCTTTTTTAGAGTAAAAGACTTCTAAGTTCTTATATCGTTACAAGTTGAATATAACCGTCAAAAGCATTATATTATAAATTTAAAGTATTTAAGGGTGAAATTCTATGGCATAAGCGTTCTCATAACGGCAAAGTTTGGGGATCCCAAACCGGTGCCGGGATCCCAGCCAGGCGCCGCATCGAACCCTCCAGCCTGGTTTGGTAAGAGTTTACGGCACCCATACGTTCTCCCCGTGGTTATATCATTAAACCCACCACCTGGAGCTACGGTCTTGTATAGCCACGGATTTAGGAACCCCAAAGGCTTTTTCCCTTCGCTGAGGCGGATCCCATTCAGCAGCGTGATAACGGATCCAAAAATTGGAGCTGAAAGAGAGGTTCCTCCCTCATCCGTAACTTCTTCACCATTGTCAAAGTAGACTCCCGTATACGCCAGCGCTGCCACATCCGGGAACGCTCTTCCAGATCTATGAAAATATGCAGCATTATTCGCAGCATCAGTCGCCCCTGGACCCTGTAGATAGTCACGAACGTCTTTTTTCTGATATTTTGGGCGGGGGTGGAAGATCGAAAATCCAGATCCCGAGTCATCCCAAGTTGTTTCCACCTGGTTGGTGCTGTCCCATACAGTACCTCCAACAACCGTGGCGTAGGGACAAGCAGCTAGTATATCAGGCTTAAACTGGAATGGTTCGCCGTTTGCAGCAGCTTTTTTGCAATGTCCCCCGACGGAATAGTCGCCCGAAGCGACGAGGAAGCTACGGCCTCTGGCTCCGAATTGCATTATCTTGTTACAAAGAGCCGTACTCCTCTTGAGGGTATACTTGTACTCCCATTCACCGTACGACGTC
Source organism: Arthrobotrys entomopaga (assembly GCA_012184315.1). NCBI lineage: Eukaryota > Fungi > Ascomycota > Orbiliomycetes > Orbiliales > Orbiliaceae > Arthrobotrys > Arthrobotrys entomopaga. The sequence continues at coordinate 81,341 of LDDX01000194.1, forward strand.
GAGATAACCTGCGGTAAATTTTTGTCTTTCCTTTTCAGCAACTTTTTGAAAGAGCGGAGGTAAGACATGCCGCTCAGATCAAAAAACCAAGTTTCGTACGGATAAGCACCTGTAACGGTTGCCGCTACGTCCATATTAGATTCTCCGTTCAGACAACCGTCTTTCATATCATCACAACCTGAGTCTATAACTTGTTTGCAGTCACCCCCGCCTGGTATCGCAACACAAGTGAAAAGATGATCGGCCATATCTGGGGCATATTTCTCCAAGAAGAGATGTAAGTCGTTGTATTGGGCATTATCCCTCAGCCATCCAAGGACACCAATTCTATTGTTCGGAGCGTCTGGTGCGGTGTAGTTTGGATAGCCATAAATGGTAGACTTGCAGCTTGGAGTCGCGAGGGCGCAGAATGAATCATCGCGCTTCCGCACAGAGGTTGGCTTTTCTTTTTTGAGTTGAGTTTTGCGTCTTTTAGCCTGTGGGACTACCGGGAAATCAATCGTTCCCTCGATAATTTCGATGGCCGAATGAAGGCCCACTGGGAGGCTGTAATTAAGCGTCCGAATGACGGATAGTTTGGTTCCGTTGAACTGGAAGACGCTGTACTTTGTTTGAAGTAGTGATTCTGCTTGGCCGATCGTTGTATTGAACGTGATGGATTCCTCGTCACGGACAAGAGCATTAGCATTCAACCCTTGGACTTGAGATCGAAGCCAAGTTTCAACGATTGTGAAGTTGGCAGCGGAGGGTTGAATCATTGAATCGATTTCCTCTTGTGTCATATGCTTGCCATAGGTGGGGTCCCCTGGAGTGCTCATCTTGAGCACGGCATCTTCGAGCTGATCTAAATTTTGTTTGGCAATGTAAATTTGTAAATCTGTTGCCGTTGAGGGATCTACCGCTGTTGATAACTGTTCCCAGTCATGTGGTACATCTGGCAAGGCATCAAAAGTCTTGTAGGCTCCGTATGCAGAAGTATATGCCGATAAATTGAAAAGCAACAAAAGAAAATAGAGAAGCCGCATTTTTTCAATGCGCACTAGATAGCTAGGGTAGATAAATTAAAAATGATTGTTTAATCCCAATCAGTTCAGGTAATCTGACTGGAAGCGGAAGTGGAGATGGTATATCATAATATGAAGGTTGATCCCCAGATGAAGGGCCCTTTAATTAATTTATGCTCCTCTTCCTATGCCGCTGAAGTTGGTTGTGAATCAAACGAGTCTACTGTATTCTTGTGGAACGAAAGTCGACCGCAATTTCGACAACCAGTTAGCCAACGCTACATCACATGAGTGTATACTCGCCTTCCGCCTTCTTGGCCCCGAGACTCGTCGCCCTCTAGTCCTTAAGCTTCATGTCCTTGTCCGACCGTCCCAGCAAGGAGCGATGCAGAGACGGGTTGTTGAGAGTCGGCAAAGTGTGTTATCGATATATCCGGAGCCTATGGAGCAATTTCATATCAAGTTTGATGCTTTGTTACGGCTAACTTGATTAGCGAACCACGAGTTCGATAACGGTTAGCGCCAGCCAATTGTTTCTCGAGACCTCACCGCATTCGCAGTCGCAGTCGCAGTCGCAGTCGCAGTCGCAACTATAATGGGATTTCTCTATAGCTATATATAGTATACATGATCTAGAGCGTATTCGAATCAGATTACTATGAGATGTGCATGTTAGTAATAAAGAAGACCCGCCATAAAGCTCAGGATAGTTATCTACGAATGTTGGACTTTGTAGCGATTTGTTGAGAAACAACTAAGCTAGGCTTGCATGCATGCATAATCGGTGGTTTCTAATCCCTAGAAGGGATTCAAAATATGGTTAGTAACTGAGAATCATTACTCCCTGGCGCGGAAAGAGGGGACTTAATAGATCTATAGAACTCCTCCGAATAGACTATTCCCTTCAAATAGAAGTTAGGAATATAATAGCTTGCCGTAAATATAATGCAGTAGTCTTTCATCGGGCCCTAACTCTATTTCTCTTGAAATGCATATAGAGATCTAGCTCAATTGTATGACAATATTTAACATTTTCGTATAATGGCTGTAGTTTAAATGGCCTCGGATCTCGGAATTTACTTCATATATGCATACAATTAATTCTTTGTGGAACTGAGGCTAACACCGATGTCTAGATCTGGTCAGCTAATTATCATGCCTGAGCACCAACATAACTTCATGAATTCAACCACAAAATCTCTTCCACTATCACATTGCAACTCAAGTACACTATTGTCGATAACCCTTCTTCATATTTGCGAATGGGTTGTGTATATATGTGCACGTGGGATATGAATCCGAATATTGAGGCATAGATACCTAATTAGCTCGTTTCGAGACATAACATCGGTATTAGTACTGTACGATGTATCGGACCAGGGAAGTGCCGAATTGTTAATAATACGCATGTTTCGCAATGGAATACCTAATATAGCTAACTATAGCTAACTGGTCAAGGAAATATTAATACTTTAATTTTGCCGAAGCCATAGAGCCAGAACTTTGCGGTAAAGCGTAGGGGTCAGCTTTCTGCCTCTAGGCTTGAGCCGGTCTTGAGTCCCAGACCCACAAAGTCCACGCTTGAGCCTCGCGTACCAAGCAGCTAGCAGGAATAGCGCATATATCTACGTCCGTACACTGAATTCCGTCTACCTGCGCGCTCGCAGCTGCAGCTGCATATCCTAGCTAACCGAATGTTAACTTGCACTTGTGTTGCATATATATTGACGAGAGTTGTCCGTCTCCGATATCGAACTCGCAAAATTGTCAGCGACAATCTAGGTTAACCTTAAACTGAGTTATTTTGTCATGAGAATATTGATAAAATAGATTATACTTCCGCGGAGTTTTATGGAATCACATTACCGTACGTACGGATCAGTATACCTAAATTAACATATCATGGTATCCTGAGCACATAAGTATTAAGTCAGTGATCCCCACATCCAGGCAAAACCAACCGGTGAATCGATTGCTGCATAGATATTTTTCCCATAAGAGACACCGTAAAGCTTAGAAGAGCTGATTCAAATGTAAGCTGGAGCTTTCCGCGGATCAGCGCAATCTTGAACCTTGTAGCATGTAGAGGAATCCATACATTTTTCGCCAGTTCCGAGGTTCTAATATGACCGCTACAGGGCGTATATACGTATAGCTATCCGGGTTTTGAAACCCGGACATGAGCGGACATGAATTTTGAAATAACATCCTAGGTCATGATTTCTCAGCAGAGTGTACAATAAATCGTAGTTTAGACCGAATCCAAATGCAAAACAAGAAGCTAAAATACATTGATAGATCATTAATAGCTAAGAGCTGTTTTCCCGGTACGAGAGACCCTTCAGTCAGCCCAGGAATCCAACCTGCCGAGACTACGCGGTCAGAAATCGAAGCTTCAGATGGTACCTAATGAAATCAATTAAAGTGGGAGGCCACTTATCAAGAAATTTCGAAATAATCGGGTCGAATTGAGATATTCTGTAGCTAGCTCATGAAGGTAGGGTACATACGTTATACAAAAGCTTAATCTCTATAAATCTTCCGGTTTCCCTGTGTTGGCAATGTCTTCCTCGTTCTGTCCAGCAATCAACTGGAATATAATAACGGTTTAGATCTCGGATATTTTCTTGGGCGATACCGGTCATTTAACTCAAAGAGCTTTTCTTCCGGCGGCAATCCCAAGATGCGTCCACAGCTGCCGTTTAATAGTCTTCTTCTCTTAGCCTCCACAGCATTTGAGGTGAAGGCGTTTGCTTTACCAGAACCAGTCGCCGAGCTTCAGCTAGACAAGAGGGCTGGATCCACCTGTTAGTACTCCCATATAGCAACAATATCTACTTTTAGACTTGGAAACAGCTTGGGAGTTTTTACGCATGCTAAAGGTTTCTCAGGTACCACTAAGGTTACTGCTACAAAATACATACCTTACACGGTTACCGTGAGTTCGACATGCGACGCAGGAGTTACTGTGACCCAAATTGTCACTGAGACCGATTCAGTCACTGAAACGGAGTCTTTCACCGAGACGCAATCAGTATTCATAACGAATACTCTGACTACTACGGACACTGTCTCCACAACCGTAGTTACTACAGCCACCTCGACTAAGGTCGTGACTAGTTCTATAATCACCACATACACGCCTGGGCCCGCTCCGGATTATTCTTGCGGTAATAAGGGATATGTAGCTGCAGTCTACAATATTTCATATACCGCGGCCGCGACCACCAACGATCTTGGAGTTTACAAGACATCACTACCTTATGCAGCCACACAAGTACCATCTCCATTCAAAGTTGACCGAACGCTAATCGCCACACAAGTTTTGGGCATCCCAATCCAGGGTGCTTCTGATAGCTATGCTCTAAATGTTCACGGCTTTTATTATGCAGCGGCGACAGCCACATATACATTTCAACTCGCCTACGGAGACGACCTTGCTACCCTTTGGCTCGGAGAAAAGGCCAAGTCCGGCTGGAATAGAAGCAACGCTGATGCTATAACTACGGGGGCCAGCAACCCGGCGTGGGTTGAAGTAACGGTAGCTTTGGTTGCAGGACAATATTTTCCGTGGAGAATATTTGTAGAAAATATCGGTGGTGCCGGAGGGGCTGTACTGAACGTTGGACGCGGAGGAAGTTGGCTGCTCAATGATGTCTCGGTTTCGGCTCCTTGTAATTCATTTTTAGAATCGCCATTCCCAGATTTCGGTTCGGAAACTTAAGTTTCTGGAGAAATAATCCATATTTGGCGGTTGTCCTTCTGACTCACCTTATACAAAATTCAATACATTACGACTCTCTTTCCCGAACGAGAACTAAAATTTGACATGATTAATATAAAATTTTGGCTTGAACTTGAAGTAGACTTGCGACATTGGGAATTGAGATTAACAAAATGGCATGAATAGAAATTACAGCAAAGATTGGAGCAAAGTAGATCTTGTTAAGGCCTTTAGGATACTTTTCCAATGACAGCAACATTAGCATATTAGTATACCTGTTCTTATTACAGACTCTTATAAACATAAAGTAGTTTGATTTGAATATTGGTTTTGAATTATCAAATAGATAATTTTAAGGTCCTAAATTAAATCAAACGTTTGTAAGAAGTATGATACTGGAAATCCTTTCAAAATCTCCATATTAAGTTGAATATCGGTTTGGTAGTATCTGTTTTGAGGGTCTGTGTTATATTTTCTTCCGTCCAGCGTGTTGAGACCGCCCGTCCAATCAGGTCTAGAATTTCATGGGCTCTGATATTTCTCCTGAGAAAGACCGAATCGCGAGGGCTTGATCACATCAGCTCCACCATTCAATAATCCCAAGTGATTCATCGTATTTGTAATCAATCCTATGCAACCAACATCGCCATTAGCTTGGATTCGAGGTTCCATCGCCATTACAACGCTCGTCTCACTGCAGCTGCAGACAGTTCAAAAATGCCATCCCATCCGTATGGTCATGCGACCTGCGGAAGATGCGAAAAAAGGCGACCCAATTAGCAGCGCGACGCGCCGGACTTACCCCTCGCTTCGAAACCCGCCCGGCAGGAGCGAATTGGATCCTGACGAGCCTCTCGTTATTTCACCGACCGGAAACCTTACCGATCGCAGGCTTTGGTGGAGCTCAGGCCTACTTCCTCGATCGGAACGAACCGTTGAAGCTGAAAATAGGTATGTGCTTACTCTGACTTGTTCGTCAAATGCGAACGAGACGAACAAGGATTCCAAGGGCTCAGCTCAACAGAACCAGGGTTTATTTGATTGAGGAGTTCGAGGGCGATCGAGTTTTGAGCAGGCATCAGTGCTTTCTTCGATGCACGTTTGCCCTAACTTTTTTCGCCAGAACCCCGCCATGAGCACTGGAGCGCAGAGCGGAACAACAAAGCTAAAGATATACTTTGGAGGCATGGGTGCAATCAATGGCCCTGAGCTGCCAGATAGCATTCCCAGTCTTGCATTTAATACTGGACATTCTCCCTCGACATCAATCGATCCTTCGTCTTCTCCAAAAGGTTTATTCGGATCCTTCGCCATTGGTGTTGCAGCCGTGGTCTCTTCCCCAAGTTTCAGCAATTCCGAAATTGGTTGACGCCCTCGATACACCATTGTAAACCCCGCAAAATCTCCATGATGACAGTCGAAACGCAACCGCCGCCACCAGACTCGGTCTGCTGGGCTAAGGCAAAGAAGATATTTCTCGAGAATATTCTTGCCTCAAAAAAGCGGCCGAGCCAGGAAAGTATTGAGCGCTTCCTAAAAGAGGACTTTCGCCTGGATAAGGCAATCTCAAAATGCCAAACCCTCAAAAACGCAGCAGAGAATCAATACAAGGGCAAAACTTCAAAATTCGTCGGGAAGCTCTTGGAAGTGCTGGTCGCTGTAAAGGAGGTCGCAGATCCATTTTTATCATTTGCTCCCGAGAGTGTCAGTATCGCGTGGAGTGCAGTTTCCTTTCTCATTCAGGTGCCAACACCCTTCTTGCCAGTCCATTCTTATATTATCGACCTTATGCTCAACTTATAATGCGAAATCTTCTACAGGTTGGAGCTAGCGATCTTGAAAACTGCGGCCTTATCGCTGAAGCATGTACGAGCATCGCTACCGTTATCCTAAATTGTCGTCTATACGAGAATAGATACCAGTCCAGCCAGTACAAAGCCGGCGACCAAGACACAGAAATAGAGATCATGAACGCAATCCCCAATTTGCTTTCCCTAGTTCTAGAATTCTCTTGGTATGTCCAAAATCGACTGGGCGAAAATAAGATCTGTAAGTTCTATCCCTATCTAATGGAATGGCCCCGGGGAAATTTTATCTAAACAAATTCAACCATCGATAGTACGATCTTTCAAAGAAACTTTTAACCCAAAGCTCAAAGAAAAATATGAAGAGTTGCAGGAAGAATACAAGAAGCTGCGAACGACCGCAGGAGATGCCTTCCAAGAGCGGGTGATGGACATGATGGACCGTAAGATCCAATTCTGAAACAATTCCTACTATCAAATACTTAAGTACATATCTAACGTTTAAATAGACTTGAGTAAGCATGGCGAGGAAATGCGAGCGACTTTGTTCCCAGCTATCGAGGGTAAATCTTCAACCTGTCTACAAATTTCTCGTAAACAGCCGCTAACGGTCCCAAAAAGACATCAGAACAAAACTTGAGGACATATCAGAAATCAAGCAGATTTTATCAGAAACTCAGATCCGAGAGCTATTTATCAGAAATAGAGCCTCCCTCAACCCTACCGATTTCCACGAGCAACAGCTCAATGCCGTTCTCAACCCTCTCTCCCATGAGACGGAGAACCTATGCCAATGGCTCTTCCAAGACGAATTCTACGCCAAATGGGAGAAAACAATTAACCGTAAAACTGTCGTCGAAGACGGCAAGAAGGATGATACCAAAAAGATGGAAACTACAGTTAGGGTCACCGAGATTGTTGTAAAAACAGACAAATCAGAAGCTGTGGCGGACAAACCAGAATCAGGCGAGGACGCCGAAAAGCCGCCGCGAATCTGCTACATCAAGGGTCGTCCAGGGTTCGGCAAGTCGGTAACAGTAGCTTGCGCCCTCAACCGCCTCTCCAAGCCCGATAAGAAATCGTCAGTCTGCTATTTTTTCTTCAAGAAGGGTGATGACACCACCCAAACCTCGCGACAAGCGATTGTATCATTCGCATGCCAGCTATTCAGCGAGAAATTCGCCTCAACAAGAGCTGAAATGGAAAAATTCAACGGCGTGATGGACAAGTTCCGTCATGCTGTTGAAGAGAACAAAGATACCCAGGAGCAGTCCGCGGATGGTGGTGCGAGCACCGGTGTATTCTCCAATTCTACGCTCAAAAAGTTGATCGAAGAACTCGGCAAAGTGCATGGGAAACCTATCTACTTTGTCCTCGACGCAATAGACGAGTGCGTTGATTACGAGGCCGAAGAACTGGTACCTTGGCTTTTGGAACTAGCAAGATATTCAGAGGCCAACTTTAAGGTCTTATTCTCTAGCCGTGATAGTTTGGGGTTGGAGTCCTTATTGACCAACGAAGAATCCGAGGGCGACGCCGATTCCGACGCTGTTTCGGAAGGAGGTGATGCTAGTGGCTCTGGATCTACCGCCAAAACGACCAGTGAAGACGGAAGCGAAGATAGCAGTGAAGAGAACGAAGATGAAGGCGATGATGCAAGCACAGTAAGGCAATTCGATGACTCGATCATGTTGACTGTCACGGAGAAGACAAACTCAAAAGATATGGATGCCTACCTCACCAGTTCTTTGACAAAGCTTGTCACACGAAGAATGGTAAACTACAGATTTGGTGGCGGAAAGACGATTGATGTTTCGAGAATGGTTGCCGGTATTAAAAAGAAGGCGAACGGGATGTTCACCTACAGTGCGATGGTCATCGCTAGTTTAGGACAGCCCTCTTCGTTGAGTCTGTCGGAGCGATTGAAGAGATTGCCTGATGGCATGGATGAGCTTTACCGTCGACGTTTAGAATCCCTGACAACTGAAGAGAGAAAGTTGGTGACACTAGCTCTCAAGCGCATCGTGTTCAGCTTGGGGGATATTGGAACCGTAGAAATCGCAGAAGAGTTCAAGCAATTCTACGACAGAGAGGAAGAGGATGACCAAGAAGATGAGTTTGATATGGTTTCAGAGTCCCCAGAAGATGAGGATGAGAACACAGATGACACACCTCAAAGCGGCGAACAGGATGAACAGCAAGAGGAAGAAGCTGAAACCACGCCAGACAACCATTTGCAAGTCGGCAGTGGTGATGAAGAACCTGCGATTTCTGTCATCAGCGAAGCAAACGACAAGGATGAGGAGGCACCTGAGATGACACCTTGGGAGCAAGCCCTCGAAGATGCTATGAACAACCCAGAAGTCGCAGACACGATATACCATCTAGAACAGGCTGGCCGAGACTTCTTCCAATTCTCGACTGAGAAAAAGACCATCGATGTGATCCACAAATCTGTGAGAGATTGGGTCGAAAACGAGTCCAAAAAGATTGCGGAGAGGGATAGCAACAAAGTTTCATTGAATTCATTGTTCACTTGGGATGAGAAGGCCCAAACCCTGCGACTCTCGATGCCGATACCTAACTCGCTAGTTCAGTCACCGAATAACGTCGTTGACTTTCAGAGCGAGCGGGAGACACATCTTGATATTGCATTGTACACCATGCGGGTGCTGAACAATAAGAAGTTTCAAGAGCTTTATATGCCTGATCCGAAAGCTGATACCGAGGAAAGTAGTGATGACGAAAACAACGAAGGTGAAGGAGAGGACAACGGAGAAGAGAACGGAGAAGAGAACGGAGAAGAGAACGGAGAAGAGAACGGAGAAGAGAACGGAGAAGAGAACGGAGAAGAGAACGGAGAAGAGAACGGAGAAGAGAACGGAGAAGAGAACGGAGAAGAGAACGGAGAAGAGAACGGAGAAGAGAACGGAGAAGAGAACGGAGAAGAGAACGGAGAAGAGAACGGAGAAGAGAACGGAGAAGAGAACGGAGAAGAGAACGGAGAAGAGAACGGAGAAGAGAACGGAGAAGAGAACGGAGAAGAGAACGGAGAAGAGAACGGAGAAGAGAACGGAGAAGAGAACGGAGAAGAGAACGGAGAAGAGAACGGAGAAGAGAACGGAGAAGAGAACGGAGAAGAGAACGGAGAAGAGAACGGAGAAGAGAACGGAGAAGAGAACGGAGAAGAGAACGGAGAAGAGAACGGAGAAGAGAACGGAGAAGAGAACGGAGAAGAGAACGGAGAAGAGAACGGAGAAGAGAACGGAGAAGAGAACGGAGAAGAGAACGGAGAAGAGAACGGACAAGAGAACGGACAAGAGAACGGACAAGAGAACGGAAATGGCAATGGCGAAGCAAAGGACGAAGTCGATCGGACTGAGGATACTGAAGACGCCGAAACTGCCGACGCGGCTGACGTTTCCGCCGAGACTAGTAACGAAGCTCCTGAGGCTAACGGAGAGCTAGCGGCCGATGAAGCCGAAGAGAAGAACAATAAAGAGGAGGCGGAAGAGGCGGCGGCAGAAGAAGACGCAGAAGTTGGAAAAGAGGCAGATGCTGCCTCAGAAGCTAGTGAAGACATCATGCACGTCGGCAACCTGATGGATGCCGTGAACGGTAGATCTGGGATAAAAACACAACAGCGATACGAAATTATTCAATGGAATCAACATTTGAAGAAATTGCAGGAGCTCTATCCACCAAAAGAGAGGGTTGGCCAAAAATGGGATGCGCTCTGGGCAGAAATTACCAAATTTTTTGACGACGCAACTTTTAGAAGATGGGGTCTCCAATTCTACATTTACGCTTTTGGCCTCTCTTTTGAGGCAGCGAAACAAGAAGAATTGGGGAAACTACATGTGATATCATTTTTAGGGCTAACAATGGTAATGGAGCATCTTCTCGATGTTATGAAGCTTGACCCAAACACACGGGACGATGAAGGAGAGACTCCGCTTATCGCAGCCTTCGCAAGCCCAGACATAGTGGATCTCTTGCTTCGCCACAATGCCGACATTTCTTGTCGAGGTGTCCATGGAAAAACCACGTTCCAGCTAGCCCTTAGTTCTGCTGAACTTCAAGAAAGCGAAATCGATCTCGAATCTAAAACGGTCCAAGATTTACTCAAGGTAGCCAAACTGTTGATCGATGCAGGCGCAGATGTCAATGATACACAAGGAATGAACAAGAAACGACCGCCATTCCATTTCGCTCTCGCGGCTGGAGACCTCGAGCTCTTTGAACTGTTCCTCAAACATAACGTTGACGTTAACGCGCCCGACATCAATGCAGCGACACCGCTGCATCGCGTCTTCTATATGACCTCGACGGCAACCAAAGAAGCTCGGGCGCAGATGGCTGAAGCTTTGATAGGGGCCGGGGCAGAGGTGAATGCTGAAGATATCGACAGCATGATGCCACTATACATTGCTGTTCAAGCGCAGAACCAAAAGGGTGTGGAGCTTCTTCTCAAAAATGGCGCGGATGTGAACGATGCGACGCTTCAAGGCTATTGCGCAATTCATGAAGCCGTTTCGCCCGATGGTTTCTGCGACGAGAAGACAGCAATTGAGATTCTCGATCTTCTTCTCGAAAAGGGTGCAGATCTCAAAGCGACATCGAAGAACGGGTCTACCCCACTCAGTTTGGCTCTAGGATATAACCACATCGGACTTTTCGAATATATGCTCAAAAAACTCGTGGAGAAAGAAAATTTAGAGAAAGACGGAAGCTATAAAGCCCAAATAACAAAGGTAAACTTTAGTGGGGAGAACATGCTTCACCAAGCGAGCCGTGGAGATGATTCCGAGGGCAACCTAGAAGCAGTTAAGATACTTCAAAAGTATCTATCTCCAGATGATATCAGCGAAATGATGAAGGTGAAGGAACAAGAATATTCCTATACTCCTCTCCTCAGAGCTGCTTATTTTGAAAAGCTTGGGCTAGTACAACTCTTTTTGGACATGGATGCAGATATCTACGAGGAGAGCGGAGCAGAAAAGAACGTGCTACGACTACTCTTCGAAAATTGGATTGTCAACACCGTCAACATAGAAATTCCAGACGATTGCCCCGTGACAGAAAAGATGATGATTTCTCTAATCGGCCGGGATAAAAAGCTGATCAAGGACGATGGGCCGAAATTCTTGCGTGGAGCTGTTGCTAGAAGGACGGAAGATTTCATCAAAGCATTGGTGAATGCCGGTGTCGACCCACTCGTTGAAGATGAGGTTGGCTGGAACGCTATGGACTTTGCTATTTCGATAGACCTCTCTGTCCCTGATTTCGAGAGCTTCCAAGATGCTATACTGGAATACTCAAAGTCCACATTCCAAGAAAAAGACTTTAAATCTCCAACCAGGATGAGTAGTATCCAAAAGAGCAAGTATATCGAGGTATCCGAGGATGGTATGAAGTTCGAGCAACCAGCTGTTCCTGAAGAACTATGTAAGTGTCCAATTAGTTCACTTTTGAATTCGAATAGTTCGTTTACTGATGTGTTGGAAACAGACAACGACTCCCCGGTCGCAGCAACCATCTTCGCAGATGCCCCGGTATCTCCCAAAACAGACATATTTTACTTCGAACTCACATTCAACAGCTTTAAAGATGAAGAAAACCCGTATGTCTGCCAGCTTCTCTGCCTCCTATCTGTTACAACAAGCTAACTTATTGTGCCAGTTATGTCGTTATCGGCCTAGTCGCGACTCCATGTCCGACAGACCGTGTTCCCGGCCTTCGATATTGCGATACTGTTACATACGCATGGCACGGGAACGATGAACTTCTGTACTACAGCAAGAGCGCGTCTACGTATGAGATCGATGGGTATGAAGAATCCGTATGGAAGACTGGTGATGTGATAGGGCTAGGATGGAATAGGGTTGAAGGTGATATTTTCTTCACCAAGAATGGCCAGTATATCGGAGTCGGGTTCTTCAATGTCCCCAGTGACCAGCTTTGGCCGGCAGTTGGCGGTAAAGCGGCGTTTGAGGCACAGGTTAACTTTGGAGCGGAGCCATTCAAATGGGAGGGTTTGGCTGAGATGAAAGAAAAGCTTGCTCTCAAGAAAGCTTCTGTGGATGAAATTTAGTGACCCGCCTAAACAGCTGATTAACACTCATGAATATACTTTGGATTTCAGTAAATCCTGTTCATTTGATGATTATTGATTATACATGGCCTTTTCAGCGCAGCAGCCAGAAAAATCGTGATTATAGCACGTCAAATGGCAATGAGCAAATCCATATATAAGAAGGGGTGCATACCTAACTAAACTCCAACCTAACTTGGCAATTGACAGTATACTAGTAACGTTTTCGATAGCTATCGATGCCTAATGCTTAAGTGGACTATTTACGATTTTAGACCAGGATAGCAAGGATCGACAGCTTGGTCGCACAAGCTGATCTACGCACAACACGAAGCGATCGCCTGATGGAAGATGTTCATTCATTCCTTTCATTCGCATTGGCGAAACTAATTTTCCTCTATGTGACCAGAATTTAGATGCTTGAATTGAATATATAGAAAACTGAACAACTTGTGTATGATTAAATAAATTTTAATTGTAGCCATTACACAAAAAACATAACCCGACCGAAAAAAATGTGATTGACAAAAGAAATAGGGACGGATACGTCCAACGCAACAAATGCAACAAATGCAACAGTGGTATTGGTCAGTTTTTTGAACACAGGAAACGAAAACTAAAGCAAGGAAACGAACACCCAACAACTTATTAAAAATACAAAGGTTCAAAGATTAATATACATTAGATTATAGTAGAATGGCAGCAGCAATTATAGCTCCGGCGAAAATGCCAATACTGAAATGCATCCGGGAAGCTGCACCGGTCGCCGATGGTGGTGGAGTTAGTGGAGTGGTAGGTGTCTTGGGACAAGCTGGACCTCCCGGTTGGTCGCAGCCTGGAACTGGAGTAGTGGGCGGAGATACTGGGGTAGTAGGTGGCCTGGGGCAAGCTGGGCCTCCTGGTTGACCGCAGCCTGGAACCGTCGTCGCTGGAGGAGGGACTGGAGATGTAGGTGGCTTGGGGCAAGCCGGACCGCCAGGCTGGCCACAAACGGGAGCGGAAGATGCTGGTGGTGAAACTGGGGAAGTGGGCGACTTGGGGCATGCTGGACCACCAGGCTGGTCGCAGGCTGGAGCGGTTGATGCAGGGGGCGAGACGGGGGAAGTAGGGGGAACTGGACAAGCTGGACCACCTGGTTGCCCACAAGCTGGGGCGGAAGATGGTGATACAGGAATAGTGGGGGTAACAGGACATGCCGGGCCTCCAGGTTGACCACAGGCAGGTTGGCTAGAAGCTGGGGGCGGGATGGGGTTTGTAGGACATGCCGGGCCACCAGGTTGACCACAACCGGGCTGAGTAGAAGCTGGCGGTGGGATAGGGGTGGTCGGGCAAGCTGGACCACCAGGTTGACCGCATTCAGGGGGGACGATTGGGTTAGTAGGGCATGCAGGACCGCCTGCCTGACCACATACAACACTGGTGGTAGTGATGGTAATTGGCTGACAGGTATGACAAGTCTTAGTAGTGATGACGACAGTACTATAAGAAGTACTAGTCAAGGTCGAGTAGGACACAGTCTCAACTGTCGACTGAGTAGATGGGATAGTCGTGGTGACAGTAGAGACATGGCAAGTATCACAAGTCTTGGTAGTGTACTGGGTGCTAACATAGGTAATAGTGGTTGTTGACTCCGAAACGGAGGTGTATGTGCTCGTTCCGCAGGTGTCACAGGTCTTAGTAGTGATGATAGAAGTAATATAAGAAGTGCTGACGCTCGTGATGGTTGTTGTAGGGCATGGAACCGTGGTCGTGATTATTGGGGTGGGGCATGGGACTGTGGTAGTGATAGTGGTGACATCGCAACTATCACATGGTTTCGTGACATATGTAGTTGTGGTAACACTAACTGGCTCACTACTGACAGGTTCAGTTGGCTCTGGGCCGGTGGTGACAGGTTCAGTCGGTTCTGAACCGGTAGTGACAGGCTCAGTTGGTTCTGGACCAGTGGTGACAGGCTCGGTTGTTACTGGGCAGGCATAGGTAGTAGTGACCGTGCTTTCTTGATACGATCCATATAGACCATACAGATAAGCTCCATAGACAGAGGTAACATAAGTGGAAGTACAGACACCAGATTCGGTGGCATAACCAGTGCCATCGCCAGCTGTGTTTTCGGCTGTATTAGTACCAGTGGCAGAGATATCGGTAGCACTCTCAGTCGCAGTACCAGTCCCGCCTCCAGTGGTAGTAGCATTAAAAGCAATGCTAGTATCAATAGCAGTCGTGCCAGTGGCGGAAATATCAGTAGCGCTATCTGTCGCAATGCCGGTGTCATCAGCGCCCGTGGTAGTACCAGTGGCACTTATTTCAGTGGTGTCAGTTGTTGCGGACGTGTTAGTCAACGTAGCTTCAGTCGCAGAGTCAGTATCGGTTGCAGAACCGGTATCAGTTGAAACCGGAGCAGTATCGGTCGTGGAGATAGTGTCCGTCGTGACTGGAGTAGTCTCAGTATTGGAACCAGTGTCCGTCGTGACTGGAGTAGTCTCAGTATTGGAACCAGTGTCCGTCGTGACTGGAGTAGTCTCAGTATTGGAACCAGTGTCCGTCGTGACTGGAGTAGTCTCAGTATTGGAACCAGTGTCCGTCGTGACTGGAGTAGTCTCAGTATTGGAACCAGTGTCCGTCGTGACTGGAGTAGTCTCAGTATTGGAACCAGTGTCCGTCGTGACTGGAGTAGTCTCAGTATTGGAACCAGTGTCCGTCGTGACTGGAGTAGTCTCAGTATTGGAACCAGTGTCCGTCGTGACTGGAGTAGTCTCAGTATTGGAACCAGTGTCCGTCGTGACTGGAGTAGTCTCAGTATTGGAACCAGTGTCCGTCGTGACTGGAGTAGTCTCAGTATTGGAACCAGTGTCCGTCGTGACTGGAGTAGTCTCAGTATTGGAACCAGTGTCCGTCGTGACTGGAGTAGTCTCAGTATTGGAACCAGTGTCCGTCGTGACTGGAGTAGTCTCAGTATTGGAACCAGTGTCCGTCGCAATTGGGGTAGTCTCAGTATTGGAACCAGTATCCGTCGCAATTGGGGTAGTCTCAG
>LDDX01000194.1:97378-166757 GCA_012184315.1 Arthrobotrys entomopaga
CAGTAGAACCGGTGTCTGTTGCTATAGGAGTAGTCTCAGTATTTGAACCGGTGTCTGTCGCAATTGGAGTGGTTTCAGTATTAGAACCGGTATCTGTCGCAATTGGAGTGGTCTCAGTATTGGAACCGGTGTCAGTGGTGACTGGAGTGGTCTCAGCAGTGGAACCGGTGTCTGTTGCTATGGGGGTAGTCTCAGTATTGGAACCGGTGTCAGTGGTGACTGGAGTAGTATCAGTCGTGACCGGAACAGTATCAGTATCAGTTGGGTCGGTCAAAACAACATCCGTTGTACCGGTACCACCAGTCGTAGTAGTATCAGAGACTGTAGAACCAATAGCAGTGGTATCAGTGGTATCAGTGGTATCAGTGGTAACCGAGGCAGTATTCGTTGTGGTATCAGTTGGATTTGAGTCCGTATTAGTCGCTGTATCGATCGCTGTATCAGTCGTAGTAGCGGTGTCGGTGTCAGTGTCAGTAGACGTTCCGCTGCCTGGAAGTGGAGTGGGAGTATCGGTCGACGTCGTCACCGAGCCAGTCGTTGAAGTCAAAACGACATCTGTTGTCCCAGATGTAACGACGTCCGTAGTTCCAGAAGTAAAAATTACATCAGTTGATCCAGAGGAGATAACATCAGTCGATCCCGTAGCGGCCGTCGTAGACGTGGCTGCAGCCGTGGTGGTCGTAGTATCAGCGACAGCTGACGTGGTGGTAGTACCGGCAGCTGTCGTATCTGAAGCGGTACCGGTGGTCGCTTGTCTCTTGACCTTCATATCATATGCCACACCACGATAACCCAATATCCTTGGAGGAAGCGCACTAAATCAACAAGATTAGAATCCGTCACAAACAAGCTTTATAGAGAATACACTTACATAGCCGAAGCCATCGGCGCCAGTAAAAGAGCTGGCACAACTGTCGCAAGGATCTTCATCCTTAATAGCCTGTTCAGCAGCTAGTCGCTGAAGGAACCGTATATTGAACAAGGTATATAAAAGAGTTTGGCTTCGAAACAAATATCTAGAAGCAAATCGATGGATCGCGATAAATCGATGTCGATGACGAAGCCAAAACAACTATACCTATCAATTGTTTAAAGCGAGTGTTCAAACAATGAATCGGCAGATTATAAGGCGTAAAATCCGAGAGGGTATATGAATAACCCTGATAAGAGACTACAGGATATTGTTGCGAATGAGGGACGCTGTGGGCTGCTGGATAGAAAGAGATATTGGCCAAGGAGCAGACCATGATGGTATTTGTATCCATTCCGCGCATCAATCTGTATTACGAGTAAATTGACGATATAGACTAACACCATGCTGCCACGATTAGGAAAAAGAAGCAGGCGTCGTTACTACGATGGAGGCTGGGCATCTTGCTTCTCGCCTTGTGTCTGATGGCCTCAACTATACAGCCCATGTCATTGTCAAAGCGATCCGTGGAGTTTCTGAGTATAGGCCACCAGAATTTCTTTCAATTCATTTTGGTATCATTATTAGCATCAGTTGTGGAGAATAATAATGGCCAGTGGATCATCGCTCGGATATGATAGTAGTCGTCCGTCGTATGCTCGCTCCAAAACGGAGGGCAGGTGCAGGTCCCGATTCAGGGCATCAGCCAGAATAGCTAATTTTTTCCGAAATCGTGCATAGCGGTACGATAGGACGGCAAGCGAGTCCCAATTTTTCTGCAGGGCAGGACCCACAGAACAGTCCGTGGAAAGACGCTCAACTAGCAATCTTTCATCCAAAATGTTGGAGTCAATGGCCAGGAACGAGGGAGGCCGCATCATCAGAAAGTCACGTTGGCCAGCCATTATCTCCGTGACATGTCGACATGTACCAGAGGCAGAGAAGATGTTTGTGGGGATTAGCTATCAGAAGACCTCGATGGCGGCATCAACATATACTTGGTCCGCATGGCCGAAATCCTTCTTATAGGCCGTTTAGCTTCGACCCTGTGGTTCAACTTAAGGCTTCCAAAGCTCCTAGAGTCTGTAGTATAGTATCGATAGGTATCTATGTCGTAAATAATTCAAGTCGCAATTTGGCTCTTCTACTGTCGTCCCTGCGCTTTCCATCCATTGCATAATAAAAATAACGGTCCTAATTTGACTGGTTAGCGTTTGGCTTGAATGCATATTCAGGGGCGGGATCGGACGAAAGAGTCGTGACGTTGGCGATGCGCGTCCAGCTGGGCGTTCTGAAGTCCAGTCAGCCACAGCAACACAATCGGGCCGCAAAGTCTCCATCTTGGCACCACGGACGACATAACCCAGGCAGAAATGGCACGGCGCGAGGTTGGGGGCTGGATTCCAGGGAAACCGCCGTAATTACGCCGTGGTATCGTCTTAACTAGTTTTGGCCGTGACATCCATCGGCTTTATATTTTAGGATCATAAAATTGTCGAATCTCAATGATGAAACATTGAAATCCGGACAGACCCTTGGGCTCCATGGAATGGTTCAGGTCCTAAGCAGCGCAACGCTCGGGTTATAATTATCGAAGATTACATGCGAATGTCAATGCGAATGCGAAGCCAATTCGAGTTAGTGAACGATCTACGCCGGTCGCCCGTCTTAACAGGCGGAGCCAGCCTCTTATACGATGTTACATCGATAATGGCACGGCACCTGAATGCCCATTAAATCGCTCCCCTGTAAGGTTCTCTAATTCGTATCTTTGCTTTCACTTCAAAAATAATGCAAGACAATTTGAATTAATTGCGGCGGGTAGAAACTGACTCCTTAGCCCTCACAGTCAAAGATCTTCCCAATTCTCTATCGTGATATCCAAAAAGCTTAGCCCTCCTAAATATTATCCAAAAGAACTAAAACTCGATCTTTAGTGCTTTGAGATCTCTCTAATTTCCTTACAACTTCGGTGTTGAACATCCACCTGCACCCCGATATTTGTCGGTTCTCACAGCGGTTCAATTCTAAAATGAGAACTTTCAGTGATTACGATATCTGGATCATAAAAATAGAAAAGCAGCTGAACTGATTTCCAGTATGGAGTATTCGCCGGCAAGGTCCGATGGCATCATAATATCAAACCTTTCGATCGCGATCGCTGTCGCTGTAATAATGACATCTTTCAATCCGTATAGTTATACGAGTGGCTTTGGCGGACAATTCTATGCTCTACAAACGAGTCGCGAATCTCCAAATTCGATTCTGCAGTAGTACAGCCATTAAAGGTCTGAAATCAGGAGTGGTGAATATACACTGGGATGGGCCTAGGGATTCCACATCCTTCAACGGCTAAGCTAACCCTGCATAACCGATTGCGTGCATATGCAAGTCTACACTGACCGCAAGCTTAATTTTTGATACAACCTACAGCCCGCGCCGTTAGTTCCAAGAACCTGACCCTACATACCGACGTATTCGGAAAGGATTTCGGCCAACCTAAACCCCCAAGACTACAACCTCACAATCACTTGTCCCGTCAAACTACGGATAGTATCGAGACCACAGCACCAACCTCTTAAAAATGATAAAAGATTTTATTATTAGAAAGGCGGGATATCATACGGAGCCTTTCTACTTTCAGATTCTATTTCGTTTGAGGAGCTCCGTAAATCCAACTTTCGGTTCCCTCAGATCTGAATTGATGTAGTCAATTTATCAGCTCGGGATTGGGTTGATTAAATGAGTAAGTACTTATTCAAGAATAAAAAACCCCAAATATCCTTTTTCCGGTTTATTTCGGTTTGCAGGCCAAATTTGAATAGGGCTCAGGAAATATCGTAACCGTACTGCTTCCGCGACTGTGACCTATAATCAAATCTTGCTATTGATTAATATATCATGACAAAGCAACACCAGCATGTACGGCTGTTGTTCCTTGATTGATGACATAACCTCTGGCGTCACCGATACTGAGTGTTACGTTGGTAGAGGCGGTTTGGCAACCGCAAGTGGCAGTGAGTTTGTCTATAGATACTCAATTTTAAGAAAGTTAGCTTCTAAGAGAAACCTATATATAATTGTTGATACATATGACTGTGTAAATATACGGCGACTTTGTCTTGCAAGCCAGGTAACATCACGGCGAATACAGATTTTATTAGATCTATAGAGAAGATGAGAGAAACTTTCCAACATGATTTATTCTAGGCTTTTTCACGGCCCAGTAAACGTCAAGTGGGCCTTAACCAGGGACCCGGGAGCGAGATATATTGATATTTATATGGCTATAGTTTGACAAACATTGCAAACACGATTAAATCCCACAATTCACAAAATAATATGCTGTAGGAATTACAATCATCGATACGATAATCTAAGTTGCTAGTTGAAGTTTTGTTTCAGGCCAGGTTTATCAGTTATATCGATAAAAATTCGGTCAACTCACATTGATAGAGGGCGGGGGAACTCGAATGTATTAAAATGTTATGATTTTAACCAAAATGTCAACAAACGTATATTTCTTCCAAATATTTAAATAAGGTGCCTCTAAATTGAAAAAATCAGTCGAAAGCTAAGTCCTGCTAACTGAAGTCCGTGCAAGTAGTTTGGTTATTTACATCTCAAAATACAGTGTGAAGTGCTTCGAGCAGCCAGGATTGAAGGCGGCTTGACAACTTGGGCAGATACTATCGCTTGACAAATATTCGGCAATTGTTAGCACCTTCCCACAGTTGCCGCACCGTACCGCTTTGACGTGTCGCTCTTCCTTCGGCCAAACGATCGGCTGATGGTCAGCAAGAGCCTCATGGCACGCGACGCAAGCGTAAAATTCGCCACAGCATTTATGTCGTATAGCAATGATATCATGGTCAGAGTGCCAGTGGGCGCACTCGGTACGCGATCCTACTTCGAGGCCGTGAATGACGGTTTCATTCGCTTTGTTATTCTTTTCCATTGTGGTATTCGAATGTTCATCCAGTGCAGTTGTGTTGTTTTCGTTTGACGACCGTGAATTCGAGGCGACGTGTGCGCGGGGGTACTTGCAAGAATAATTTTGACTGGCGGCAAGAGCAGTACTGCGCAGTAAGTTAAGATGAATCGAAATTGCAACGGCAGAGAATTTCTAGATCGAGATACGAAGGAACGCCAGGGCGTATGTCGGAAGCCTAGGCATCATCTGCAGTTGCCTGGTAATGGTAATAGGTACTTTCTGTCGGGCGAAACTACACAGAGCGTTGTGCTCAAGGTTAAGTGATTGCGTCACATCTGCAATTCAAAAGGCTTTATAAGGCTCCTGACATCTGTTAGCAGAGATTGTGATTGATCAATTGAGTCGAACATCTGGATAGCTCAAGCAAGCATCTCAATATCGTGATGAAGGTCTAACCTCAATTTCGGTTAATTTCCATGAACCTAGGGCTAAACTGCCCGTGGGACGAATTTGCATGTTTTTTTCAAGGCAACGGTGCATGTGCAAAGATCAGTACATACATGTTTACTAGCCACAGAGGGCATGGCAAAAGAAACGCAAAAACTATAGCTACAAATTGTTGCAATTATACAGTAAGTAGAATCGGTTGAAACGTTGAAGGTAGAAACTAATTTCAAATGCTGGTGATGTATTTACAGTTTTATTTCTGGCCTATCTGCAATCAAAGAGATTTAATGCTGATATTTTCATATTCGCTTCGATATTATACCTGCAAGTTCGAGATCTTTCGGCTTGGAAAAGACGTCTTCCAGCCAAAGGGAAACCTGGGCGCTATGGGTCCTTTACTTCGGTTCACCAATCAAAAACCTCACGACCAAAACGTGTAGCCGAAAACGGAACATATTGGCTAGCCTTACCATGTCATTCATCTACGACTCACGCCAAGTAGCGCCGACCTCAAGGCCCCAGTTAACGGGATGGTATCGATTGCTCAGCCATTCTTGTTACTCGACATGTTTGTCTGCCTGGAACTGAGGCTTGCCACCGGCAATGAGTCCGAATTGTGGACACCGGTCCCTTATTATTTCCGCCATTCAATAATACCTCATGGCAAGCCCAGTTACTCTTTGATCATCCTTGAATATAAGCCGTGAGGGTCTATTTATCATCTAGATATTTGAAGCTGGGTTCTTCTCGAATTGAAGCAAAAGTTCAAAGAGCAAAAGATTATTTTCCATGCTGTCCTAGTCCCATTCGAATATTCGGTATCAATTTATCCATTACTTAGATATTATTTATAGGGAAGTTAATATACCGGCGCGAAGGATACGATAAGATACCCCACGAATCGTCCCGACAATCTGAATACATCAACTCGTACGCCCTGCAGATCCCAAACTAAAGCAATCCTTCAACTTTTGAGTCCCGAGTATTTGGAACTTTGACTCCATCGAGCGACTCCATTGGAGATTTTGGGCACAGATCAACCAACGGCCAGACCACGTTTTCCTGTCGAGGATACCCCTGTTTCTCTATCTGCTAGACCCGCCGTTTCTCTGGTGTACTGCTTCTTCATCGGCATCCCGAATCCGAGTAGCGGGTGGACGTCTGAACATGCTTCTGTAGGCAGAACGTGGGGACATTAAGCTTGCATAACCTCCCCTGCGACTTCTGCACCGCACCACAATTCTTCATCTCAGCCTGGTATCCCTCGACGCTTATACCATCTTTCGTGCCGAACGCCTTTTCCGAAGTTTGGCAAATCATATTTCTTTTCTCTCGCAGTTTCAATTTCCAATAACCCATAAGGCTTTGCCTAATCCTCCTTTGCGACGGCCACTGCTTCAAAACCTTGTCATCATGAGTTCAGGCGTGGGTAATATAGGGTCAAATATCTGTAAGTGCCAATTATCACGTTGCTAATAACTGCGTGTGCTTGCCCTTGGTATCACCAAACCATATTTCATCTCCTCAATTGCTAGCCTGTTCCATCATATCAAACGTTTTACACCCACGAGATCATGATATCAGATCTGAGAGCAAGCCATCTATCAACATTAGGGCTTGACCAATTCTCACAGGGTTATTTTTTCCCCTATCCGAGAACTTAAGGCCTCTGCGGCTCCCCAATCTCGAGCTTTCACGCTATTTCATATCAAGACTATCTTTCCTTCCCTTCCCTGACCAAAATGGACAGTTTAACCTTGAGAAGTTACATGGAAACTCATCAGAGCTACCAAACGGACCGGGTCAAACCTCAATCCCAATCACGACGTAGGCGGCCGTCTGCTGGCCCTCGCTCACCGCCACCTGGGAAAGGCCGCAAAAATGCTGATATGAAACATGAAGCTAACAGTGAGACTACCGTAGCACATCTCCCAAAGGTGGCGGCCCAGGAGCTTGATGGGACGCCTCTGAACATCGACAGTCAAAAAGTCATCGTCCCTGCCGAGCTTGAAGGCAGCATCTTACCCCGTAAACTATCAAGTAGTACACCGCACACCTTCCCTGCTCATATATATATATATATCAATATGACTCCTTTTACTTGGACCTATTCTACAATGTTACCTAGAAACTGATGTTCGCTAACTTTGGCCAGAACTTCTTGGAAAGAATAGCAAAAAGGGAAGCCCCATTTCACCCAAGCCTCAAGATATCAAGTTTGGAGACTCTCGTGGATTTTCGAAAGATTTCAAACAACCACCACTGCACGAAATCGAAGATACAAGCCATTTGCTAAGAGAAAGGACAAATTCATCATTTGGCGATTTGAAACCACCAGCCCCTCCATCAATTGACGTTCGCAAGATGAGTGGCGAAACTTATAGGTCGAGTGCGACTACTCTTGCAACAAACTATATTTATGAAACACAGGAACCGGATAGTCCAACCTTACCGGCTATATCAAACCCCAAAGTCATTAATACCGCATCGCATGCATCGACACCCAAAAATGTCCTAGGTCTTGTCACACATGGACTTCCAAGTTCGTCGAGCAACGGCGGAATACCAGTTCTTCATAGCCACACTGGGCATCCTGCGTCGCCACCACTATCTGCAGGCACAGGTCGGAGAGCATCTTCAAGGACAACTTCCTCTGCTCTAGCTGCCAGTCCGAACCCATTCCTGATGCGAGACCTCCCGGATAACTTGCGAGATCTCGTATTGGATCAAGGCCTTATAGTCAGGCTAAGAGACGGCACTTTAGTGGAGATGGAGGCAGAGGATGTGCAATCCGCAAAGCAAATTCTTGATGCTTGGAATATCTATGAAGGAAATCTAGGAGGCGGAATATCTCGTAAGCTCTAGGACCATGATATAATATTTAGGCCGGAGACCACCTAACATCTTCATTCATCCAATTAGATGAAAAGGCCTACTTGTGCCTGTTGAGCTCAAAACTACCAAAAGATCAGCTAGCAGAAATATGGGACGCCTGCCAAACGATTATGGATCCGCCTATGCCACTTCGAATGACCCATTCGCTATTTCCTGAAGAATTCATAGTAGCAGTACACATGATACAGCAAGCCTCGCAACTCGACATGGACTCCCTCCTCCACAGTCTTACCGTGAAATCCCCATTGATGTCACAAAGAAAATCGGTAACCAGCAAAATACTAATCAACGGAATCTCGGTCTCATGCCCCAATGACGCCGAAGGGATACTCAAGATTTTTGGCGCCCAGGAAGGCGTTATGCCGCCGCAGGCTCTTCTGGACAAATGCCTCTATATCGCGGCTTCCAAGGGATACAGGATGGCGGTAGCGAATCTCCTCGACTGGCAAGCCGACGTTGATGCTCTCAGCACCGGCGCGAATCGAAGAGCATTACACGCAGCATGCGAGAACGGACACGAAGATGTGGTAAGGACTTTATTAAGACGTGGAGCTTCGGTCAATGTAAGCGACGAGGACGGCAGGACACCACTTCACCTTGCTGCGGCGGATGGAGGCGAAGGGATAGTAAGAATGCTTCTACAGTCTGGTGCTAATGTTAGTACGGTGGACGACGAAGGAGACCAGCCTCTACATTTGGCGGCGGAGTACGGCTGCGCAAATGTTATCCCGTTGTTCCTAAGGGCGAGGGTCAAAGCCGACACCCCAGGAGCGGGGAAAAGGTCTCCCTTGATGCGAGCGGTATCGAGTGGCCACAAGGCAGCCGTTAGGTGTTTGCTCGACGAAGGGGCGAACGTGAATAATCGCGACGAGAGGGGCTGGACGGCACTACATTGTGCTGTTCGCAACGGAGATGAGACTATGACGAGAATACTCCTCGA
The DNA here is from genome assembly GCA_012184315.1 of Arthrobotrys entomopaga. NCBI lineage: Eukaryota > Fungi > Ascomycota > Orbiliomycetes > Orbiliales > Orbiliaceae > Arthrobotrys > Arthrobotrys entomopaga. Next base: position 106,505 of record LDDX01000194.1, read on the forward strand.
AGAAGGCGCAGGTATCCACGACAGAACGAGCGATGAGCAGAACGCGATCTGTTTGGCAGTGCAACACGACATGAAATCATTGGTCCGGTTTCTGGTGGAGAATGGCGCCGCGATCAACGGATACGGTGGAAATGGAATGGCACCACTTCATTTCGCAGCGATGGGCAAACCAAGAATGGTCTCTGTACTACTCGAACTAGGTGCCATGGTGAACACATATACGAAAGGGTGCGAATTTTCTATCAAAGTGTATTCGTTTTGTTCAAAAGCTAACAACTGTCTAGAGGTGCGATTAATTCCCAAACGGCATTAATGGTCGCGATTATGGGAGGTCACGAAAACGTAGCCAGGATATTGTTGAACCACCCTCAAACCAACCTAGAAGCGGAAGATCGAAATCGCTCCACCGCATTACATTATGCAGTAATGAAGGGAAATATACCTATTCTCAAAGCTCTTATCGAGAAGGGTCCTCGCTTAGAAGACATGAATATGGAGGGCAAGATACCCATCGAACTAGCGAGAGATAAAGAAATCAAAGACATTCTCAAGGCGGCCTCCAAAAACGCCAAAACCACACGAAAGTTTTCGGTCTAACCGATCTATCAAGTTCATGAGCAAAAACCAACATAACAAATTTAGTCCCCAGGTTCTTATTTTACTTTCTCTTTAGATTTTCTCCCTTCGAATTCTCATTTTCGTGCATATTAATATTCCTTTTCTGTACGAACGCTTATTATCATCCCGTATTTCCGCTCATCCGTTCCATTTACGAAACTCATCAAGCATTCACAAGGATCTCGATACTTCCAAGCGACGTTGTTTCGTTTAATAATTTTTATGAGAGAGTTTACATAAGGATATCTATGTTTTTTTATCCAGCAAAATTACCATTACCATCAGTCTACAATTGTGTCATTGACTTCGTATCCGTTTTATTTGCTTATTTATTTTTATTTGGTTCCTTTGATTACCCCATTGATCTCTAAGATGTTCATGTATAAAACCATCTCATGATTTGCTATCTTTAGAACGGCCAGCATTTATTATATAAGATTTTTCCCAATTGTGTGAGCGTCTAGTGAATTAAACGATAATTAGAAACTAAAATCGTGGGCTCGTGGGGTCAAGGGCGTTGATTAGGTTTGACGTCCAGGAGTTGCTCATGTTATTTGGGTCGATGGCTGGCTTTTAAATTTCGTGCGCAAAACAAAGCTACCTCCTTTCACGACTACTTAATTGTCTTTATAGGGCCTAGGAAATATTGGCCCAGCCAATTATATAGCACCATTAAATACTTGGTAGTTAAATAAAGATTGACCCATAAATACAAGAATCTCGTCGATCCCGACAACACAAAATATCCAACGGAGCGTTGCTACGGTGGGAAGAGACAAGTAGGAAGGAAGGATGTTGGCATTCGACGATGTGGTATCGAGGTTTAATATCGTAAGATAGTGCCGAGACTATGATATCCCCGTGGCCGGTTTCATATTTGTCGATGCTTAAGGTCTAGTTGTGAAGTTATTCGTGGTTCGAAGGTTGACTAGGCAATCCGTCCGCGTACATAACTGGAAAGTCTGGCTCTTAATTGAGAGCTACGAACGCGGACAGGTTATTTAATATATTTTTCGCAAGAGTTATCACGAGTAAAGGTGAAGCCAGGCAATTGAATAAGGATTCAGCCGTTCGAGTAATGACGGTTTGGTCTTCGAGGTTGTCTAGTAACTTGTAAGCTTTATGAATTCCGTTTATCAAGATGGCCTGGTGTAAGTACTAATCTAATCAGTCAAGCTAAGCTATGGAAGCGTTTGAAAGGACTTCTGTGAGAAACTTCGTTTGATTTAGCCATAAAATTTAACCCGTGGAAAATGCTGAAATATACTTCTATAGGCCCAATACATAAAATCCGACATCGAAGGCGGAGAGTTGAGATATACTTATGCTGTCAAAAATTGATATGGATATATTTTGTAACAATATTAAATTGAATGTGATACAGTAGAATCAACTGTAGAGGCGAATTTGTCTATGAGGCTTTTGTTTCATTGCAAAGGATTTCTTGCGCAAGAAATCTTCTACAGTGATAAAATATGGTTGCAACGTTAGTCTACAAATTTGGCACAGCAATATCTGGTATGAGATTGGATGGATGATTCTGGTAGTTACGAGACTAGACTGGTCTCGAAACCAAACCCTCCCAAAAACACGACTGGACCTTGTTCTAGCTGCCCCTTTGCACCTCTCCACCCGGCATTGAAGCCAACCTATCCTGATAGGCCCCAAAATCATGGGAGAAGTTCTTCCAAGCACTCGAAAGACAGCAAGATGATCATCATAAATCTGCAGGCTGAACTCATAAGGCTGAACAAGCCTCCAGCAGATATATTAATTTCAGTCCCAGGTCATCAAATCAAAGCATAGAGCGAGAAGCTTGTTGTAAATAGCCTCATTTTCTGAGTTTCCAAGATTCTATATCCCAGTCGAAAAACTTCCTGCCAACCATTCAACTCACCACTCGGACCAATCCCCACCGACACAAGGAACAGGCCTGTTACCTAGAATAGCTCGAATCACGCCATAAATTCTCGATGTCGGTTGTGACCGGTGAACAGACAAACCAAGAATCCTAGAAAGTTGACAACTGTCAGACATACTGAGAAACTTGGAAGTAATTGTAAATCTTGATTCAATCTCCAGAGGATTACCTTGCATAATCCGGTAATACTCAAAAAAGCTGCTAGGGAAAGGAAGTACCCTCGACAGAGCAGAGGTAAATGTACCTTCGTCAGCTTGTCCCCGACCAACATTGTTTCTTTCAGTGAGAATTAACTCTCGGTCAGGAAAACTGGAGTAATAAGGCTTTCGTATGTCAGGCCCGAGTGGCAAGAAAAGAGATAATCGATGCCATCTCATCTGTCTGTGCTGGCAGTTCGGAAACTTTCATTTCCGCCATCTGAGGATGGTTATCACTATGGTGATCTAAATTATCGAGGCGAGCCCTCGTATGTTAGATGTCGTCACGGTTTGAACTTGGCTCATGCTTCCCAGATCTTCGATCAAACACCCGGACGAATCCTATGGTAACAGAGTGAGTGCTACCGTGGCCTAATTTTCAAACATTTACCACCACTTCATTAACCTCCAAAGAAAAGTCGGTTCACAAAGAAAAAGTCGGTTCAACAGAGACCCGGGAATGGAAATTATTGCTGTTCTCAGGCATAATCAAATCTCTTCCTTGCGAGATGGCCGTGAAACTCCGAGTCCGTGCTCGTTTTTGGACTGCAAGGATAATTCAATGAACCGAAACTGTCTTGCGGTTGTCAACGAATTCAAAGAATGAACTTCACAAAGTAAATAACCAGAATGGATCTCGAGAGTTCGATATCCTTCCCATCAATAATATTAGCCAATTTCCGCATGTAACGGAGGCCGAGCGCAGAGACAATTGCATGCCTGAGGACGGGGCTCTACCGTGTGACGGCTTCAAACGCTAAACTTTTTTGAGGAAGCAAAGGTCCTTGCGCTGTCCTAGAGAAGACGAGCCGCCTGAAAATTTATGCGCCGGTTCAGCTAGCTGTGAATGTTCACAGCATTCAAAGTCGTATCGAGTAGCCTTCTGGTCTCATTGCATTTCTGGCGCGGTGCTTCAGGTTATTGAAAATGACGAGATGTAGTCCGCCTCACCAGGCCGGGTAAAAGTGGGTATTGGAGACGATACTCTGTCTGTAAACCTTTTAACTTTGTGCATAGTTTCGAAATTTCTAGGCGTGTACGTGTCTTTGCAGAGATCAGCTATCGATGCTATCATATGCATGTCGAAGTAGTAGTTTTCACAGCACTCACATCATATCATACTATCAGCTGAGCCACCGCTGATAGAAAAGGGCCGAAGAATCATAACAATGCAGTCTTCAAGGCCGGCTAGCATGGCTCACGGAGGCTGAAATGGCTCTTCCCTTTGCGCATATCTGGGAGGTGGGTTGCAACACTCCTCGCCAGCATGTTTTGCTTTGAAGGCAGAAAAAGGAAAACACACATCGACGACATCTCGAAGCCAAACGCATCAAAAAAAAAAAAAAAAAAAAAGGATTATGTATCTAAAGCTAGAAAACAAAAGACGTTGATGAGTTGGCATTTCTCTGAATTTTGCCCCTGAATCCGTGGACTCTGGATATATACCGATTCTAGTTATAAGCGGAAGAAGAACTTCGGCGGTAAGCGTCGAAATAATCAAGATCATCTGGAGGAGTTGTATGCACGTAACGTATGTACATGTCGGCAAGGAGTTGCTGCGCTGAGCACATTCGCTTCGTCCTTGTTTTTGCCTTCCCATCCTCTGCGATGCGCATGCGCTACGCGAGGCCAGCAAAGCATCGGCCCTGTGTTCTCCCTGAAATGAAGCTCCACTGGTGACAAATGTTGCAAATCGGTACCTAGATATCCGGAGAGAGACGATCTTTGACTTTTTGGCGGATATTTCGTTTTCTCGAAATGCCGTGCTACGTACCGTGTTCGTTGCATTGGGCCATATCATGACACGACGCGCTCTCCAGGTCACTCGCGTGCTTGTCGAGAAACTTCCGTTCGAAATGATAGTTCATAACCTTTAAAAAAAAAAAAAAAAAATATTAAAGAATTACAACTGTGGTTCATTACAGTGGTATTCAACGGAGTTTTGAAGTCTTATGCTTTGAATCTAGACCTATTGACGCCTAGATCTATTTGCCCATACGTATATTTGCATATATATGGCAGCCGACCAAAATATAAAATTGGAATTTATACAGTCAGGCAGCCAATATGTGCCCTCCAATCAAGGTCTTAGATCTCCTGACTAGAGATTCTTTTAGAACAGCTTCCAGAATATTTTAAAATTAGGCGGCACTAAATTGATGAACTGTCAAAGCACGGAAGATCTCTTCACTCGAACTACTTACAACTTGATCCGCGGAATCCGCATACCACAGGTCTGTCGTGCTCCAGCTGAAAATAACTGTGCACGCAAATAGAGAAAAGAAACGTCAGTGTGTTCTTGTTTTCTGTGAGGGGACGATTGGTCCAAGGGCTTGTATTACCCTGCTTTTCAGGGTCCCGGCGTCCGCGATGGGCAGAGTGATGTCACGGCGCAGCAGGCGCCGCATTTCCTCTATGACCTGCATATGTATGCGGCGCCATGTCGCATATACGTTTTTTAGATTTTTTTTGGACTTTTTTTTCTGGAGTGCCTCCATGAGTAAAGCTACAAATTGCACGATGCCTCTACGCAGTATACATTAATAGTAGGAAACAATTGTTCTCACCACCCAAATGTCACCCCAGAACATTCACTACTTGAATTTCATGTTTCTCGCTACGAGGCGCCAGTGCTACTTATTTACAGCTCGAAAGCTTAGTGTGTGTGGTTACGCTAACTACGTGAAACAGCATGTCTGCGACGTGACATTCGCATTTAAATGTAAAATTTTCCATGTAAGTTTAAAAACGTCTGACAGACTCGGGCTCATATGCTCATGATATTGCCAGGGACGAGCCAATTGGCGCCAAGTTTGGGCAGCCATGGCCGTTGTTCAGGGCCTTCATACAAAAATACACAGCTACATGTAGTTCCTCCTGTAGCCCATGGATCCATGGAGGGCAAAAAAGGAACCGCGCAAGACCTTGCAAGGACAATAGAATACGATTCGATCGTAATGCTTATTTGTAACCCAACAATATTAACAAATTGTTAATCCTTTCCACCAATGGTGTGTCGTAAGTCAGCTGAGGCCAATTCCTTGTCTCGATACACATTCTAGTCCCTGAGGGTCGCCTTGGGGTAAGTATTTGGACAAACCAGGTTAACGGCGCAGAACAACAAAGATATGACGAAGCTAGACAAAAATCGCCAATTGAATTGATACAAAGAATGCGAAATTTCAAAATGACCCTCCCGACTTTTCAGATTCGGATTCATGCACTGCTGGAAAATATCTCTCCGAATGGACCAAAGGTAGTCTTCGCAGGGTCAATCCCTAGGTTTGACCTTGTTTTTTTAATGACAATGATACGAAGATCTTTCCTGGCGAAGCCGAAGGCTCCACGTGCCCGGGCCCAGGAACCAATACATACGTGGCTCTCACATCAAGCGAGCATTGCCCCCCCAAATTGTCCTTCATATACCATCATCGCTCGAAGGGCATGAATATTGCAAATGACGGTTTTTATTTTACTTTTTTTGGTTGCCGATGCAATGCCCGATGACCACCCCGCTTCGTATGAACCAACGGAGGGGCTAGAGCGATTTCTCATTGTCTGTGCAGCTTCCGTATGACTTTCACAGCTTTGCGATATAGTATCTCTGCCAGCTTCAAGCGCAAATTGGCGGACAAACGGAGTGTTATCTATGAGTGAGTGTTTCGTCTGAGCGGACCCTGTATGAAACCCCGAACCTTTTTCCCTCTTTCCAGAACTGCCCGGAAACGGTATTGTGGACCCTCGGCAAGCATACCTCTCTCTGATCGGAAAACCACTTTCTCCCTTTCTATTTATCCTCATGGGCCGGACTTTTGAATTCGAAAAGACACGATGTTGTTTTCATCCCACGGAATCATTACAGTTTTAGTGGAGGTCAAATATCAAGGCCGGTAAGTTCTTCCAACCTTTCGCAAGTAGAGGGTACCTGTCTGTTTCCGAGGTACAAGCAACATATATGCATACCAGCGGGCAAATGCACACTGCAGTGTCCATCAATCATCCCAGTTGCTAATTACTGGGTTAGGGCTTTAACAGCTGCTGAATTGTCAATGCATTAGCGTACGACAGCCACCGAAACACCGAAAACCATCTCAGATATTTGCGCTGGGAATTCCGGAAAACCTCAACACCTTGTTTAATGCATCCTAATCGGAGGACGAGTTATATATTCGATGGAGGCCGTGCTCTCGAGGTTCGCTCTTGCCAATACTCTTCCCATTTGTAAACAAAGCTTCAACTTTCTCTAGTAGCTCACATAACTTTTGAAATACTAGCACAAGGGCCCTCCCAGCACACAAGAGACACCGCAGAACACGTTCCTGAAAAAGCAGACGTGGTAATTCCTATACAAATTTTTTCACTACTCTTTGACAAGACGGGGAAAATTAAACAGGGCCTTAACGATGTTGCTTTGTGACTCAAGGGATATCGCAATGAGTCCTCCATTCGGGTTCCCCGGCCCAGTTAGCACTCGCCCTCAGCAGCGCCAACCTCAGGCCTTTCAACCTTCTTACTCTGGACAGTCGCAGCAACTTCCCGGTCAACGGGGGCCAGATCAGCGATATAGCTATGGCCAGAGAGTGTATGAAACTTCTCAATTGCAATCCCCTTATTGATTACCCTAAATACACTCCTGCGCAACCACTCTTTTTGTTGCTTCCCTCTTGCAAAAATTTTAAACTCGAGACTTATGTCTCTTCAAGGGTCCTTTGTACATCGCATTCTAACACTCATTTGGTGTGGTGCGAAAGGTCTGATGGCATTCACTATAACATCCCGCAAAATCATCCTCCCGGCTTCTTGCCATCAGCAGTTCTGACGCACGAGACGGGGCGTTCGTGAGTTTTGTGGCGGTTTCCTGCCCCTCCACCCTTAAAATATTCTACTCCCCCTTCATGAATTCAGCTTTTGCCATGCTTCCAAGCATTTGATGTCATTACCAGTCTAACTCGATATGCGTTCATGGTGTAAGACACCGAGGCTCTGGTGAATTATCTCCATCTTACACAGGTTTTGGGTCAAATGCCGCAGACCTAGAGGTGCCGTTTCCCCAACCAAAACGGAGCACGTCTGGACTACCTCAAACTCCGGCTACCACAGGATTCTCAAGTCCATACGGGAATAAATTCCCCCCATCAGCATCATCATTTGGGGCTGCAGGATCAAAAGCACCACCAGGACTTGAACCACCACCCCTGGAATCCTACAGAGCCGGATGGTCAACTGGCAGCAGCCAGCCTCCGACTACAAATGTGCCACGACAGCGTTCTTTTGGATTGCTACAGCAGAGCGATCCTCTCGCTCTGGACTGGCATGCTAACGAGAAAGCTGAATCTCCGGTCCTGCCAACGCCACCTGACCTAGGAAACACAACATTACCTACAGGCCACGGAAAAAAGGAAGGAAAATTTCGACCCAATCTAAATATATCTGGATCGCCGCCAAAAGCCAATCCTTACAATAACCACAGGAAGGCTCGCAAGACTGGAGAGGTCGATGATTTGTATTACTACCTGGATTATGACCGTAGGACTTCGCCCCAGTTGGACCCAAACAGGACTCTGCCGGATCTTGAAACCACATTGGAGGCCGATGAACAGGACCGTATCTTCCAAAAGCTAAACGACCTCTTATCCCTTGGAATGTTCACGTTCTTTGCCAAGCACCAATTCCCAATTCCAATAGACCCTGGTAAGCGACGTGTTCGAAAACCGTCCGATCGTGAGTGGCATGAATGGCTAGAACTAGCCATCGCCCTTTGCGAAAAGCGGATGATACCCAAAACCCTCTTGCACAACGAGCGAATCAAAGAGTTTGTGACCATTCTCCAGAACTCAGGTGAGATCAGACACGTCGTCGCTCACCCGAGCCGACCGCTGAAGAGCGACATGGGGGTCTTCCAATTAATCAGCGCAGGAATCCATGTCGCTCAGATCATAAAGGACTGGGATGGTATGGAAGAAATGCTGAAGATTAAGGAAAACACAGAAAATATCATCGCTAAGCGAAGGCGTCGAAGGGAAAGTATCAAGAAGCACGTTCGTTTTTTGGAGCAATACGCTGAGTCCGAGGGACTGGATTGATCCACCTTTCCTTCTTTTGCTTCTTTTTCTCTGCATTATATCGGTGTTTTTGCCTGTGATTGGGTGGCTTAAGTTGTTTTTTCATCTTTTTATGTCTTTTTTTTCCATTTCACCATGCCTCGGATCAGCGAGTTATTTTCTATTTATTTTTATTTGTGGGCCGGAGAACTCAAGCTAGACATCTGGAATCCTCCAAGGAATTGGATCCTCTGCTGTCTATATATATACGCCGGACCTCACCCAGGACTCAGATTAGCGCAATTGCCAGTCGATTTCAAACTAACAATGTTACCTCCTAACTTGATCAGTACAATTTACCTCTGGACTATCTTAATAACATACCTGGATTTTTTAGCTGGATTATCGTCACCAAAAGAACCTCAAAACCGGATAGCCTTATCTCGAAAAAGTCTAGCTCTTTTTTTCTTATTTCCAATTTTGGGATAGTATATCATTATGATACCTAGACTTCTTTTGGTCATTCCAATCGTTTTTGTTTTCTTGTATTTGTACATTTAATGCTTTAGTATTCGCCTTGTTAGTTGTACTAATATGTATGAATATATATCATTATTATAACCTTAATTGTTACCAGAATAGAACGATTTCCATAAAGCTAGAACTATGGTCCCTCTTCTACTTAAGACGAAACAAAATCTTTAAAAAAAAAAAAAAAAAAAAAAAAAAAAAAAAAAATTGAAAAGTAAAAGGACAACACACTCATAGAAAGCAGAAAGAAAAAAATGCATTTTTATTTCTGACACAGATCCGCCTCTGTGCCTTATTACTAAGTAGTGTTATATAGAGAAATTCGCCTTGGAATTGTTGCAGTGCTGTTGCATGTTGGTGTACTTGACAAGTAATAGTCGAGCTTGGTCTGGTCCCTTGAACATCATGCATCAATCAAGTATATGACTCTAGCTGATCCGTGCCCATTGTCTTGGCATCGTTACATATACATGTCACTCCATCACTAGTGTCAAAATCCAAATTTGATTGCTAATGCTAATATGTGCACACGTGATCGAGCTGTGCATCTAGAGCTGTGCATCTAGAGCTGATTCATCTTGATCATGATATCAGCTTGACCACAATCTCGCTGCCTCAATGCAATGCCCAGCCCAGATGTTCAAAGTAGCAAGCGGTGAACTGGTTTGGGTAAGTATTTTTGGGTTCTTTCGTGTTCCTGCCAAGGCTGGCCGCAACCGCGCGTTATTGGCTGCTCAGTTTCGCCTCGTCTCGATCTGGTAGGAAAAGCTGGGATAATGAAACGCAAAATATCCGAGGCTTTTTTGATGCTGCTGTAAGGTTCTGCGAAATGCCAGTCGCGTGTGCCCTGGAACTGAGATTTTTGTATGTATTTGCAGAGATTAAGGCTCAAGGCCTTCATCTAGTACGAGGCTTAAAGATACTATAGCTATGTCTACAGTTTGCCCGATTTATTCCATATTTTTGGAGACATTGAGACGTCGAGACTAATTAAGCCAAGCGAAACTCGAGAAGGACCGTTCGATAGAAATTCATCCTCGTGAAGCTACTTAGACAAATTTACAAATATACAGTGGGCTAATTAAACATTTCAAAGTCAAGTGTATGTACTTATATATAGCACTACCAGTAATTAACCAGAGGTCAATATGTTTAATCTTGAATAAATGACAGCCGATGAACCAAATCTTCAGAGGTTTGTTTTTCTTTTTCTCCCTGCACGTTTCATGATGCACCCGCGTTGGCCTGTCAGGCCCAAAACCCACCAAAACTCGATCATGTATGGTCCTCAAATCCTTTCATCCCTGCCCCAAAGCTATCTCTCGCCTTCTATAAGCCAGCACAAAGGTGCCTTGAGAACGCGAGTACACGAGATTCGTGGCGATTTTCTATGCGAAATAATGTATCCACTTCTTTTTTCCATCCCCAATTGGTAACATTTCTTCTTTGATCAAACATGGGGCATGAAGCTAAGGTCGAGAACCAGCGCCTTTCAGCGAATCGCTTGTCGAGACTCGCGGGATGCAGGCGCGGCTTCATACATCCTGTCCCTGAAATCGACTGGCCTTTTGTTGTCTTTTATATTCAAGAAAATACATGAAGCTCCATGTCTGCTGTTTTCTCTTAGTCTTTCCTCCTCTCTCTTTCTCTCTTTCTCTATCTTTCCCTTAATCACGAGTTTCTTTTCTCTTACAATTTTTTTTGTACCTTTGTCTTTCTTGTTGTATCCTGGTTATACAACTTTCCTTTCGTTAACCAATCGGTTTCTTACTAGTTGCTTGCTGCGAGCAGTGAGCCTTCACTTCGTCATAATATTCAAGTTCCAAAAAAACTTTTCTTAATTTTCATTTGAGATTTCGGGCATATTCAAGCTGCATCCCCTTTGAATCGATTTGTGTCTCATAGTTGTGTCTTGAACCTTTCGAAACTTCAGACAGATATTTCCATAGCCAACTACTTTGACTACATCGATCTAGGCACAGCTCGAAAATACATTTCTTTGATCATTTGCTGCTACTACAATATCTGCAAGCAGATAAGAAGCTGTGCTTTTCTATTCTTTCAGTTTAGGAATAATATCCCAGGTAAAAAATAGGCCTCTCAGACATACTCTTCCTTTGCTTCCAAAGTTGTGATCTGTGCATCGGTTTTACAGGTACGTGTGGTAACCTCGTGAGTAAATCTCCGCCGCTAATGTTTCAAAATGTCTAACAGGTTCAGATAAGATACCAGCGACAGGGAAATTAAATTGTTTCAAGAAATTCAATAAGGTGTTACTGTTTCAATATCGGTGTTCATTGCCATATCGATAGAACAATATCAAGAGAGGCTAGCAAGAGTCTGATATTGCGATATATATATCAATACGAAGCTGGCGCAGCAAATACCGACATCAGGAGAAACGATTGAATAATCTCACCTAGTTCGCCCACAGGCACCTGGAGTGTATAGCTGGTCTTACCTACATAAGCCTACTATTCTTTCGTCAACCTTATTACCAACTCTCAAATTAAATCGGTCACAGGGGCCCTAGGGCTTCGGTGGGTGGAAAGAGGTAGAAGAAAATGGGTGTCTACAGCCGCATGGGTCCTCGAACAACATGGGGAACGATATTCTCCATGGCAGTTCTTACACTGTCGACTGTGTCAGCAGCGCCATTGAATCGGGATACAAGGGGTAGCTTGGAACGAAGACAAGAGGATCTTTCCCTCAATCCTCTATATACTGGCTCGACAAAGCCGATACAGCCAGAACAAATCCCTCCATCCACTATCATCTATGGAACACAGATAGAGCCAACTTCTGGACAAGAAAGCCTCCCTGCGACGACAGCAGTTGCCGAGCCTTTGGAGACAACCAGAGCTGAACTTGAAACCCCGCGGCCGTCTACCACAACTTTTTCAACTAGCAGGATGCATATATCCTACCATGACGGTTATACTTCAAGATCGATCGACATCGGTCTAGAGCCTCCTTCTAAATCTATACAGAAGACTACACCGATGTATATACCGATGCCTACAGATATTCCAAGCTCCAGCACGACTTCGACTTCGACTAGCACTTCGAGCTCAGTCGTTGATGTTCCCACATCTTCTACGACCACTACTTCTGAAGCTACAACAGTTTCATCCGATCTTACTACCACTTCGGAGCTTACGACTCCTTTCCCTTCGTCAAGTATACCCGTTACCATGTCTACCACATCATCGGTACCAATTGACTATGATACTCCTCTCCCATCGACAACATCGGAATCAAGTCCTACTACTAGCACCATTATTGAGACGACTTCTTCAACAACGCAAATTGCTACAACAGAGACAACGACAGCTGAGATGTACCCAACTAGCACCCCAGATATCGATACTGCGCAGCCTCTGGTTACTGGTGGTGACTGTATTAACCAGCCTAATTGTACAATCACATCTTCAAACTCGGCTATAGGTTATATGACTACGTCTGAAGTGGAAGAGTTAACGTCGACTACTTTCCCTACAGAGGTGACCACTAGTCTTGCCCCAGGATTCAGTTTTATACCGGCACCAGTATTTAATACTAGCACAAGTGCAAGTAGCGAACTCTCTCCAACTTTTGCATTGACTACGACAAGTGAATACATGTCACCAAGTCCCACGGACGCATATGCACTCCCTCCTACCCCTCCAACGACGTCCAATCTTCCGGATTATACCTCGAGTGTTCTAGAAACATTTGTGTCATCCAGTAGTCTAGAGGATTTGACTTCCACGTCAGTGTTGCCTTTTCCTACCACTACCCCAGATATTACCACCACCACCACAACTGAGGTTCTCACATTTGTTGTTAGCACTTCGGAAATTGCATCTTCGAGCTCTGAATTAGTGAATTCCCCATCAGACACATCCACTAGCACATCTGTCCCTACAACTACAGAGATGGCTGCGCCATCAGAGTTACCATCACAGTCTGGAGTGCCTGATCTTATATTGCCATCCTCAATGCCAGACGGGTATATGTCAAACCCAGCTTCATATGGGAACGACCTGCCCACAGAAAGCGCGCCATTGCCAACTTCTGAGGAAGTCACCTCCTCGACATCATCAGAAGTTATAACTACAGCCACATCGGAGATGCCTCCACCGACGACTACTGCTACTATCCTGCCTACGGATACAACGGCTATCCCGACGCCATATGTTCCAATAGGAACACCGGGAACGGGAACGGCTCCAGATCTCGTCCTTCCCTCCACTGCTGCGAGCAGCGGTGGTGAACAAACTAGCACACCTGATAGTGAACAGACTACTACGCTTGTCTCTGTGATATATTCAACAGAGACTTCGATAACTACGGTAAGCTCGAGTACGAGTGAAGAGCCAAGCTCAATCGCTCCACCCACCACAGTCTTCGTGACTGTTGTCGTTCCAACCGCACCGACCGCAACCGTCACGCAAACGGTCTACCCTAGCTCCATCTCCGATGTCCCGGAGACATCACAGTCGACCGAAGAAGTTATCTCGACAACGATATCTTATAACACCGCTAATCCCGGCGTCACCTCGGGTTCGGCTCCGGAGTTACTGACATCAATGTCAGAAACAAACCCTTATTATGCCCCGCAACCAACTAGTAGTAGTAGCACTTCAACCTCGACATCCGAACCTGTTCTGACGTCTACAGCCTTGACGGCTCCTGCACTTCCCACAACTACAATTCTTAAAACATTCACCATTACGAACACACAAAATATAGTTATCACCACCTACGAAACTATCACCGCGACGCTTTCGGATATCATCCCAATCCCCACAGGTGCAGACGTGATTACCACGGTTTTCGAAACCTCATCGATCGTTCCTCCCTCCGGCGGATCGTCGGCCAAGTCCCCCGTGCCGGATTTCGGTAACATCGTCTCTACTTCCATACAAGCCTCTTACCCTCCCCCTCTGTTACCCATCCCGCAAAATCCAGGAAACGTTCCCATCACCACCACCATTCAGATCCTTACCTCTTTTGCACCAGTGGAACTCCCGTCGTCGGTATCGGCGCCGTTTACCTATATTGCATCCACGATACCCTATCCAACTCCGAATGCGAATGCCATGACCACCCAGGTGCCGACTACAGCGCAGTCTGGGTTTATAATACCGACTAATGCCATCTTACCTCCGGGAAAGCGATCTGTTGTCGCCTTTTCAAGGCTTAATGAAAGGGATGTCAAGGCAGCAGTGCCAACGACGCTTTCAACAGCTTCGGTGGTCAAAGATCAGGCAGTTTATACCCCAACGGCAACGGCGGTGAGCATTGCCGGTAGATCTGTGATGCAACCGCTAGAAGCTAGGAGCAATGCTCCGCGAACGGTTGCGTCGTTCGCGGTAATTCTGACAGCTGTAGTTGGGGTGTTGGTTGCGATTGTGGTGTAATTTGACATGTGAGGTTCGGAGTCTATATGACATTATTATTGACAACATTGCATTGGAGCTGTTTTAGAAACTCGATTTAAGAGATCTAGATCTAGTTGCACTGTAACTCTATTTTACCATGCTAATACGCACGCATTTTTACCTTAATATAATTTCCTTTGTTTTTGTTTTGTTATTCTGTTTTTTTTTTTTTTTTTTCCGAAAATATTTTGTTTTTTAAAATTTTTTACATAGCGATATTGTATATCATTGTTAGAAAGTCTTAATTAGCTTATTAGTAACCTGCATGCATTCAAAAATAATAAGTCTTCCATTTTGCTAAAAAGGAAACATGTGCCTATTATGAATATTTTGGACTCTAAACTTTGATACGATATGATTGCGATCGTGTTCACGTGTGAGTCTGTCTATATACTTAAGTAGTCTATATAGTAGCCCTTCGTTCAAGCTAGTCGCTCTAGAATCGATGCGGTTGCAGCGCAATGCTTGCATCTACAACACATTCTGTTTGATCCTAGACGTTGGTAAAATAATTTCCGTTTTCGGACCCCCATGGTTTTCTGTTTCTAAATTTGGCGTCTCACAAGAACGCCTTGTGTTGGGACAAACCTCGGTCAAATGTGATTGCATTGAATTGATTCATGAAGGCTTTCGATTCTCACACCGCCACCGAAAAAATCTGATTACTCGATCAGATATTTCGATATAATCGATTCCTGCCCGATTAAGGATGGCAAACTGTGAAGAAAAGATTCTGACAAACTATTTTTAAGTTTTTGAGTTTTTCTCATGTCGCGCTCGATTTCTCGCATCGCTGCTGCAATGACGGATCGATGATCTATTCTTAGTCTTTTTAGGGACGTTTTAACCAATTCGTTTTTGCATGGGAACTGCGCATGCATCGGTTTTAAATTTTGGCTATTGTGGGAGGCAATGCAATGCATAGCATCATATACAGGGTAGGAAGGTAAACCGGAGCGACATTGGATATTCTTCAAGCGCAAGCCTAGGAATCTAATATTACATCCAAGGTTAACGGTATAACGTCGTCGCTACGTAAGGCTGGTCAAGATTATAATTATATCTCTTGAGCATCATGACACTTGGGATTTTGTGGAGCAGCGACTAGCTAGCTGTCATCCTGAGGCAAAACCGTGATTTTTTCTCCATTTCTGAAACAGCATCTTGGAGCTGCGAGCTGCTGCCAACCGGAATGTCGAAAAAGGGGAATATCGACAAACGATTTAATCTGAAACCCTGAGGCATATTTATCTGAAATGAGAATCAGGCAGCAGGAAATTTTTTTTTTTTTTTTTTTTTTTTTTCATTGTTCGGTTACGGAGTACCAACTACAACTTGCTCAGCTCTGGACTGTTTTGAACCTTCTGTCTGGTTTCCTTCTGTGCGAGGGGGAGGGTGGGAAAGAAAGAAAGATGAAGAAGAATAAGGAAATAAGATATGTTCTGGTTCTCTAAGCGCGCGGTCTCCCCACCCCTCCCTTGTTGCATTTGATCAGCTGGTGGAATGGACCAATAAAGTCGAGCTCTCTCAACCAATGAAAAGGTGTGGATGGCCTCTCGCGTCCGTTCAGTTGGCGCCCACCTCCTTGAAATAGGTGGAGCACGTCTCCATGAAACAGACCAATCACGGCGAGTTACCGGTGACTTGGTTCATGGGTCCCCCCTTCCTTCCCTTTCAGCGAACAAGAGAATGGTGTCTCTCTCCACCACACCACATCAGCATGGGTGGTTTTGAAATGGGGGGACAGTGACGTTCAGAGCTACCGGTTTTGTCATAGAAAGTCAGGTAAAGGGTACTTTCGAGCGGGAAGAATAATGCAATGATGAGTTGTACAAAAGTTGCAAAGGACGCTAGATGGAGGGGGGGTTGCCAAAATGGCAAATGCAAATGCAGAAAGAAAAATTATATTAATTATCTCTTCGGAGGAAATTTACTGGTATGGATGTTGCGCGATCTTCTTTGAGCTTTGGGGTATGCGGCTCTTGTGCTGCTACTGCAGCCAGTCGCTCTTTTTTGTCGACCTTGTCGGCTGTTGAATGTTGTGCAGCCAGAATGAAACCGCGAAAGGAGACACCCTGGGGATAGTAAATCGAAACGTTTCTCCGATATCGATTAATATCTCGGCTCTGTTTCGTAATCTGCAATATCAACTTAGAATCGAACCTGCATATTCGCGAAAAAAGAAGTGAAATGGAACTAATATAAAAAAAAAAAAAAAAACAAAAAAAAAACACCTTCGTTTCATTTTATTAAGCGGGGAATCGAGAACGAAATTGAGGTGCTTGATGTGAAATTTGGGTCCATTCTTTTGCAAGGTCTGGGCTTCGACTGGGTCTCTTCCCGTATCCCGAGGGCGAGCACACGGTCACTCGCGCGGCCGGGATTCTCATCTTGTCGTCCTTCCACAGGCGGAATCATTTCATTGAAATATATCGAAAGGATTCTTTTTTTTTTTTTTCTATTGAAAGTGCTCCAAACGTAACAATTTGGCAATTAATTGTGTAGTCGCCGAGTTGATGTACCGTAGATATAGAGTCCGCTGCGAACCCCGTATAATCATTTATCATACTTTGCGACAGAAGCTTCTTGGATATTCTCCTAGTCTACCCGCTAGTGCTTTCTGCCGTTGAGCAAAATCACTTCCTTGGGAATTCCCAGAAATTGTAATTTTGCGCCATCAGGTGATTTCCGGCGTCTCGGGAGGACACCCTCATTTCATGAATTCACCAGGTCCACTTTATCTCATACGGCTTTTTCGGTCGCCAGCGAAGAAAACTGGCCTCGTGGGCATCCGTGCTCAAAATTTTAATATTTTGAGCCGTTCCCCGTCCCCTCGAGACCTTTTGACCCCCCTCTCCCAGAGAGAGATGTTGGTGCCTGAGAGATCATCTAACGAGAAATTGACCTATCGTTTTTAATCCCGTGAAGAACCGGCGGAAGGGGGAATAAGGCTGGCTTTCGGACACGACGTCGCCCTCCACAAAAGATGCCACAGGATTATATTAACTGTTTCGTCATAGAGGGTATCGTGATCATCATACCAGATATCTGTGCTCCGAAGATATGGGAACAAAACGGAGCCTGCATAGCAGTCATATTTAAATTTCGGCTTTTTTTTTTGCTCGACACACCGATATATTTACTGATTGAGCTGAGGTCAAGATATCATAATCATGTCAGACCTTTTTTTGCATATGCACATGCGATTCCGTTTATTGTTTTCTTGGTGTCTCTGTGTAGACAGACCAGCTGACAGTCAACGAGTCCATACCTACCTAGTATACAGCCTACATGAATCATAGACATAAATTTTATATAACATGCTGAGAAATTAAAACCGAAAACCAAGTAAGAAAGATCCTCACGAACAAGAGACATGGCGCTCCGAAAAACCGTATTTCGTTCGCTCGTTCGTCAAGACTTTCTTTTTTTTTCTGCCCACTCTCTTTTCCTATCTAGGTATTCGTACCGCTCTGATGTTTGCTCTTGTGCCGTTTGGATCCACGCACTGACATCCTATCCACCTGAGTCGCTGGCAAGCATCGATAGCTACGGGGCTATCTCTTTTTTTCCCCTTCGTCCCGCTTCCAAATCCTGTTTGGCGGTACCGTCGAGAGTCCCTTTGTTCTGCTCAGCGCCCCACCGCCCCTCTTAAGATCTTTCCCCTCTTAGGGCCAAGCTTGCAAGGTAAGGTCTGTCGCTTTGGTCGCATATTTTTCATTGTCAACCATTTTTTTTTTAACGGATTAATTCAAAATTCAAATTGGAATCAACTCGGCCTGTTTGATTAGCTCTCTCAAAGGTAAGGTGAATGAAAGGTTTCGAATTTCGTATAACCCTCCCCTCCCCCCGGGTGGTCCCCAATATTGCAATATTGCAACCAAATTTTAGAGATCGGGAACCCTTGTCTCGTGTCGGCGCATCCGTCACAGCGCAACTTAAGTCAACAGCGCAGGGCTCTCAGAAGCTCTTTTCTCTCATTTATCGCCCCCCGTCTGAAGATTTCAGTTCAAAAAAAATAAAAAATAAAAAATAGAAATAGAAAATTTAAAAGGTTAGAAAGGTGGGTGAGCGGAGTGTCTCGCCCTCAGACTGGGTAACCAGTCAGGTGTCAGACCGTCTGCCTCACCCGTCAGTCGGTAGTCAAAAAAGAAAAACCAGGCGATTTGCTGCTAAAAGTGGGTGTGGATGGATTTTTCTTCTTTGGCTGGCCAGCCTCTAATTAGATCTAACCAATTGGAGGGCGGGCCTCCTGCTTGGGACCATGTTCTGCCCATGTCCTCCTGCTCTCGCTCCCGTTTTCCCTTCTTCTCAGTCGCGCGCTAGCTACTTCGCCATACATAATAAGCACCTTCTACCCTTTCCCCCCCATCGAAACCAGGGAAGAACAAACCTTTCAGATCCATTCCTCCCCAATCGATTCTGACCACCGTCATTTTTTTATTTTTATTTTATTTTTATTTTATTTTTATTTTATTTTTTTTATATTCAGTATTTTATTTTATTTTTCTTACAGTGCAGTTCTGTTACTTTACCCCCCGTTGAAGCTAGCTTGCCCTACTCGACATCCAGCGCCTGGCTTTCGCACAAAATAAACCCCTCCTCCCCGATCCTTATTGCTACTGCTTGCTTGCTTGCTTGTTGCGGGAACCCAGAATTAACCCGGACAAATCACGACTCTGAGGAGCGGACCTGCTGCTGATTCCCCTTTGCTTGTCCACGTTTTTCCTTCCCGCTTGTTGCCTGCCCTTCTTTGAGTGGTTGGACAGACAAGACAGAGAGAGAGTGAGAGAGAGTGCTTGCTTGCGGTCACATTCGATTCACACGCTTCTATTCTATTCGAACATACAATAAATACACTATAACTCGTTTTTAACCCACCACTCCCTTGGCCGGACCCTCCCCCCATCTAATCTTCTTTACTTGTCGCTCGACAGCTGAATCGACCCAAGTTGTGCGTTACTCTAACCACCTGTTCCAGAGTATACTTATTTTTACTGTTCCAAACAAAAAAAAAAAAAAAAAAACTTCTATTTTTTTTTTTTTTTATTCATTGTCGTCGCCTACTGGATCAATCCAACCTGGTGTTTCCAAACCTTTCATTTCTCCTTATCAAACAAGAAGGGAAGAAAAATTTGCGTTCGTTAGCCACTACAATTTACAGTACTATCAAAAAATTCACACACCAAGAACGAACGAACGAACGAACGAACGAACGAACGAACGAACGAATACAGCCGAGCAAAACTAGCTAGCTTCTTTCTGTTCTGTTTGCGCCTTTTGCTGCTGCTGCTGCTATTTTTTCGCCGGCCTGCCAAAAAAAACCAAAACTAAAACTGGGGGGTTTTAACTCGTGCGCTCCCACGGCACTAAGCACCGCACACTGCACCGCACTGCACTGCACTGTTAAGCACCGAGCTAGCCTTAGCCGCCTGTGCAAGTCTCCCTTACAACATCCGGCGCTTTCGACTTGTCGTCTCTCCTCCCACAATTAACAAATTAACAAACAAGGTCAGTAATACCGTACCGCCAACAAGCACTTTTCCCTCTCGCCTCTTGAGCGTTTCCGTGCATGGGCGTTCTCATGCGCCCTCAGGCACCCGATCTGTCTGTCTGTCTGTCTGTTTGTTACAGCCCGGTTTGGGTGGGCCCTCCTTCAGGCCGTTCGTATAAAGACATTCCCCAGACCTCTCCTCCCTTTGTCATCTTGTCTACTCCTATCCTTTTCCTGAAACCCAAACATCTTCCAACATCATTGTTTCCGATCTCCTCCCATTCATCTTCTCTCAAAAGCCCTTTTCGAGATACCCTTACGACATTGACGTTTAAAAAGTTAGCCTTTCCCGCTTGTGGCTTTTTTACATCTCGACTATTTTTTTTTTTTTTATTTATTTATCCATTGTGCCATTCGTCTTTTATTTTGATACCCTTACTTGTCACATTGCTTGGTTGTTGAATCGCTGGAAGCTTCATCATCTCTTCTTCACTGTCAACATAAATCCTGACTTGCTCTTGGAAAACATACATAGACTCTCGACACTTCTATACCCCAACTTGATACAAAATATACGTCTACAATTAGATACCTCTGCGAGCGGAGGTCACTACTACTACAAGCATCTCGAA
This sequence comes from Arthrobotrys entomopaga, assembly GCA_012184315.1. Lineage (NCBI taxonomy): Eukaryota > Fungi > Ascomycota > Orbiliomycetes > Orbiliales > Orbiliaceae > Arthrobotrys > Arthrobotrys entomopaga. Next base: position 127,365 of record LDDX01000194.1, read on the forward strand.
CCCACCTAGCTACTTTACGGCTTAACATTATAACTCAACTATATTTATTTATATCTTAATTGGAACAACAATATGTCTCCATCACCAACACCTCTTCTTCCCACATCTGCGAATGCAGTATCACGCCCATCTTCCCGCCTTCCGGATACTCCAAACTCGCCATCGTTCCCATCAGAGCTACCGACACCCAAATCGGCTGGCCTCAAATCGTTATCTTTGGACGAAGGCGTTAAAACCCCCATCACCCCTCCATCCGCATATCTGGACTTTCTCAAGACTTCCATTGTCATGAGAACGCCAACATCGGCGACATTCAGAGACGTGCCACTCCCACCGACATCCGCACCACTCTCCGCTGGTTGCACGTGCCGAGGCCGTCGCATGTATAAAAAGTCCACAATGTCGAGAAGATCCGACAGCGGGAGCAACCCAAGCAGCCGGGAATCTTCCTGCGACAGCACAGGATCCGGTTGTTGTTCGAATTATTGTTACTACCCACCACCAACTCCTTACACCCCAATGACTCCAAGCTCGCTCAAGACTCCACTATCCGGAACCAAGAGATTAAGAATACCACCATCACCTGCTTTCTCTCCAAACTACAGTGCATTTGAAAGTCCATTCCCTATTTACACAGCCGCCACCCCACGAACGCCAATTACCGAAGAAGACGAAGATGATCTTCTAGAAACCGGTATTCTCAGCGCTGGTGGTGAGCGACCAAAGAAGACAGGCTGCAGACACAAGAAGGTCGTCACAATAAGAGCCGACGTCGCCGGTTTGTCGAAAACAGCGCGCATGAAGCTAATGGCAGCGCCCAAAGGAAAGAAGAGAAGAGTAGACTAATTATAATAAAAGAAAAAAAGGAAAGAAAAAACCCATAACCTGAAAGACCGGTTCTTTTTCTTCTATTCATGTTGATAATATACCCACTCTCTCTTTTTTATTATTATTATTATTATTTGTTTTTCTATCAACTGTCTGCGAATTAGCTTGTTCGGGTTGAATTTTTGGGGATATCATGAAATGCAATCAATGGAGTTTATTATATTTTATTTTACTTTTATCATACAATGCTGTCTTTTTTTTTTTCTATCTCCTTCCAAATTTTATCTTTATCTTATTAAGTCTCTAGATCGAGAGAGACGATATCTATTCCATATATATTTCTTCCTTAATTTCTCTTCCCATCTCTTACTTCTTTTTTTCCTGGTTACGTCCATCTCTTGTGACAAGCTCTTGAATTGACGTTTCGCGAAAGCATATCTCTGAAATGGGGGACTCTCATGTCAATATTGCAATTGTCTTTTTTAACATTTTCTTTACAAGTTGGGGGGTCTGCTTTTTATGCGCTTCAAAAACGAAGCTACGATTTCATCTGTCTATCTACTACTAGCCTGCTCAAGAGATATCATTCTTCTCTTTATTCACAATGATAACTGACGCACATTCTCTGTCTACCTTTCCTCCTTTTCGCTTTCAATGCTTTACTACAAGGAATACGTTTTGTCGCGGCCTTTCTTTTTTATTTTGTTTGTAATTGTAAATGATCATAGCTATATAGATGGTGCGGAGTGTGAGACGGAAAAATTATACATTTTGGTTTTTTTTTGTTTCTCTTCATACATCGATTTTTACCTACATGCTTAGCTACTTACTTACTTACCTTCCATGATCGCATCGCGCTCGTTCATACCCAGTTTCTTCTGAAACACCATCCACCTAAAACTGGATATCCAAAAAAGACCAGACGACGGACAGCCAGCCAGCCAGCCAGCCAGCCGGGCTGAGTAAAGTGGCAAAAAAGTCGGTTACCTGGTTCTGAAACTCTGGAGATCCGGTGCGGTGCGCACATACACACATACATGGGAAGGAACGTTAACGTACGCAACCCCCCCGGTAGTACTCAAATTCCAACCAACTTTCCATTCGACCCCCGCCGTTTTTAAACCGTTCGCAAACGGGATATCTCATGAAGCGCCCGGCGGTTTTCCCCCCCTCTCTCCCTGCTATGCATAAGTACGTATAGGTATAACAACTCATACGGAGTATACTAGTAGTTCAGAAGCAGAAGGAAAGGGAAAGCAGACCGGCCGAGATGAAGTTGCGTTGGGGGACGTTACCGCGCCGGTTTGTGAAAAAATTCTAAACCAAAAAAGATGTCGGTCCCGTCATAAGGTACAGTATTATGGTAGGTATGCTGCTACCCGTCGTCGTCGGGGGGCGTGGGCGTGGGCGGACCTATTTTACGCGCCGTCGAAAGTTTGCTTTAACAGAGACAAAAAAGGATCGGTGGTTTCTTTCCCGTGTGTCTTTTTTTTTTTTCTTATTTTCTTGACTTTGCAATGCTGACTACTTACTTACATAGTAGTAATTACGAAGGTACAGCCCATTATAATTTGATTCTGTGTTCATGGACTTTGCGATTGCAATTGCAATGCAACGGCACGGCTCCAACATCCTCATTTGCATTTGCAGTTTATTTTTCTCCGCGCAAGTAGCTGAGATATATACATTTATACTTAAATAGAGTATTTATTCACGCATTTTACACAAACATGATAACAGCGGCCCGGTGAGAAAATTCTTAATTTTTTTATTTTTATTTTTATTTTTATTTTTATTTTTTTTTTTTAAAAAAAGAGTTTCTCGTTTGGTTTATCCGTTTATGCCGATGTGACCGACCTGCATTACATATGGTATAACACCTGGTTAAAATAAGACGACTCCCGTGATATAGTATAGCATGGTATGGTATGGTATGGTATATTGAGACAAAAGGGGAAAAATGGTATACAAGTGTATATATAAATACATTTAGGCAGAAATCACAAGAACAACAGTATTGAAAAAAACACAATAGTTAATGTTTCATCTATCACCGCCGCTTTTTTGTAGAGAGAACCAAAGAGATAAACGCCGAAGCGATGCAACAGCAATATAATAGAGGTAACGGAGGGGTTTGAGAGATAAGTAAGGTAAGTAAGTATGTCGGGTTATTAGATTAGATTAACTAGTAATTCCCCAAAAAAGAGAGTGACGTGAATAGAAAGTACTAACTGCCCGTCAGTTGACAATCCAGTGTCGACTCGGGACTTGACTTGTTGTATCAATAAGACTGGGGGTATTGATTAATTATAAACGGAAAAAGGCTAGAAAACGGAAAGGAAAAAAGAAAGAGAGAATGCAGTGGAAAAACGGAAACCGATTTCTAGAATTTATTCATTTCCATGGTTTGCTTGGTGTACCTTCCACCGTTCATGGCCCCACCGATACCCATGTGGCCCTTCGGGCTGGTGATATTTGCATTATTATTATTGTTTGCTTCTGCTCTCCACTTTGGACTCACACCTTGGCCGTTATCGATTACCACTGTGATATCACAGCTTTCCCGGTCGATAGGGGATGGCGCACGGAGCATGTCCATCCTGGAACCCTTCGAGTTCGAGTTGGAACGCCCAAGCTCCTGGATTGGTTTGTTCTTATGCTGGAATAATGGTGGGATGGTGGGGATGGATGGCACCTCTCTCAGAGATCTGCCCCCGTATTGAGACTTGGCATCACCATTCTCGCTCGGGGAGATCGGGGAGATCGGGGAGTTGGCGTCAAAGTGGATATCTAGGAAGGATGAAGGGTATGTGCTGTTCGCGGCAAGCGAGCGGGTATCGGTATCGTCTTCGTAACCGTCCGATGATCCTTCGTAGGAGTCGTATCGGAAACGATCATGGAAGGGGGATTTGTAGCCGTCGACTTCTGTCATTTCGGTCATTGCTACCGATGTTCGCTCTCCTCCGCCATGGCCTAGGCCTGTGGGGATGTTTAGGTATTGCTCACGGAGTTCAGGTGAGGTAAGCTGTGGACGTTGAACAAACTCGCGCTCGTGGGGCGGGATCTCAATCGATGGCGGGAGGTGAGAGGCTGGAGCCGGTGGTGGCTGTGGCACGTCCGTATCAGTGAAGGCCTTGGGGTTTGAGGGTGTGATTGGGGTATAATCGTCCTCGATATTGGTTTGCTCTGTAGCGTTTGTATCAGCTCGGTGGAGGGTGACCTCGTTTCGGAGAGCTGTGGGGGTAATCTGTGCGGATCCCTTTGAGCGGCTATTGGCTCCCGTTTGTATTGCGATAGGGTATCGGTTTCCGCGTGATTGCCTCTCGCTACCGGTGAAGACGCTTGAGTGAATAGAGGAACCAACAGATGTCTCGGATGCTAAGCTTCCCCTCTGTTCTTTGAGGTTCTCGTGCGAGAGCAGATTGCGGAATTTGAATCTGGATGTGCTAGCGAGGTCTTTGAAGCTCGGATTGGAGTTCTTGCGCTTATGCTTCCTCGATGATGATTTTTTGGTGAGATCACTTTGGGGTAGGGATTCCGAGCTCTGTCCCGAATCGACTTCACCAAGAGCCAGAGAGGGTAGTGGCGGGGTTTCTCCGTGTACACGAAGACGTCCGCGACGGATGAGCTCATCGGGCTCGTCACCGAACATTCGGGTACTCGTGGTACTGACACGGTAATGTCTCTCCCCGAGAGAAACGCCTAGCCCGTTGTATGTTTCGGGCGGAGCTGTGACGACAACTTCTGGGTTATACCCGATAGTCAAATCGTGCTTCGAAGGTTCCTTCAAGCCGGCCTTCTCGGCATCTTTTCGGCTACCCTTTCGAGAACGGTGGGAGGGCGTGCGAGCCCATTGGCGAGCCATTTCCTCTTTCTTCTTAAGCTGCGAACGCATGATAAGATAGACCACTGCTGCGCCTATGACCAGACCTGGGAAGAAGCCAGATGCAAAGCCGCCAATGGTCACAGTGGGACATTGAGATTTGGATATAAAGCCGGCATCTCGCTGGGCTTGGGAAAGCGTGGTAGAATTTCCACCGCTTGATGTTCCTGGAGTGGGGGTTGATGTAGGTAGAGGCGAGCTGCTTGTCTGCGGCCAGCTCTGAAATTGAAGCTGGCAGTAGTTCCCGTCACAGAGATAACCTGGTGAGCAGCATTTTCCGTTTGAGCACTTGGTAACTTGGCTCGAGCCTACAGCGGCCTCAGCCGAGCTGCATGTCGAAGAGGCAATGACACGGCAATCTTGACCGGTTGGACAGCATCCTACTGCTGTATTGTTCAGAACGGCAATACAATCTGTTCCAGTTGGACAACAGAAATTGGAAACACCAGGATTTGTACATCTCGCGCTACCGCTTCCGCAAATCGCATCCGAGGCTTGTCTTGAGAATAGTTTGAGCTCGGGGTATTTTCTCGGAGCTGGGGAGGCTGATGTAAAGATTGAAAGCCGTAGGAGGATGAAAACCACCGCGAGGTGTCTAATTGTGTGCAACATGTTGTATTTTGCGTGTTGTCCGCCCCAGCTATTCCTAGCAACCTTTGACGTATCCGATATTTCGATCGATTGAACCCAAAATCTGGAAAAGGGAAATATATCTGTTCGATGTGTAACGGAGTCCCAGAAATTGACGGACCGACGTGGTAACTGGGAATTAGAAAGAGATATATATAATGAAAGATATGTGATCCTCCCTTCTATCCAGGCCTGCAGGTAGGGTCGAGATCCGAAAATAGAAATGCGAATATATAAAAGGGAAGAAAACCAGATACTATACTGCCAAAGGATATATAGCTTGCAAGCAATCAAACCTTAAAACCAAACTTGCTAAGCTTGATATCTAGGTCCCAAGAGCGGAGGTTGTAGATTCAACTCGATATCAAAAGGTACGGCGCAGCTGATCTCGTGCTTGATCAACAGCAAACAAGGCTCAAGCTTGCTACTGTTATTGAACCGAAAGATATCAGGTGGGTTGATAAGACGACTCAGAAGTACCAGTCCTTGCTAAAGCAAAAAGATTAAAAGAAAGAACAGAAAATGAAGGGAATGTGCTGAACTTTAATCGAAGAAAAGAACGAAAAGAAATGTATCAAATCGAATCAATAACGTTTACGATCCACGTCTGAGAATTGAAGCAACGGTTTCAAAATATTAAAACTATTCGGTAAATTAAAAAGAGAAGAAAAAAGAATCGAAATAGGAAAGAATAAAACACGTCAAGGAAATTCGTGTTAGTTACGATAGCATCTGCAAAGAAAAATAAAACAATGCGGGAAGGATTGAAGATTTAAGAAATTGCAAAGCGTGGATGTCGAGGTGTATATCAACATGTCATCTCAGAGGTTGCCGTCCTTGACCCCTGCGTGTTCGCGTAGTCCATCCGAATTATCATGCGCGATCTCATTGTTTCTGTCTATTTTTGCTGCCTCAAAGCGTCAAGATTTCCGTTCCGATGACTGGTAAACCATGCCTGAAAATTTTTGAATGCTATATTTGAGTTTTTACTGGGAGGTTGACGAGACTGGTCAAGGCGAGTTGCAAGGGACTCGAAGCTTGGTGCGACAATTAAGATTATGTGCGCGTGGTGACATGCAAAACAGCAAGGACTGGCTGGGAAGTTCAGGTTGAAGAGCCTGTTCTGGAAGAAAGCTATAGCTTTTAGCCAATGAAGGGCGAGATGCTCGTGTGGTCGTGAGGAATTTCTCTTCATGAAACCACGAACTGTCGCCTCTCAGCTTTCCTATTGGTCCCGCCTGATCTGGGAGGCTCTTCTTACCGACGCGAAAGTTACCAAAACGGGCGAACAAGCCACAGCAATGCAGACAGATATCGTGCTGGTATTAAATACTCCAAAGCAGTCCGGCCAGCTAGACTTGAATTCACTTAGCTTCAATTCAAAACCCATTCTGTGGAAACCGTGCACTTTCAAGTAAATTTGGGTATTCGAGCTCGAACCTTCGACAACGACGAGATATCTAGTTGCAGAGCCAAATTCCTTGGTATTGAGACTGCAGTATCCACGAAAATTCCAGTGCGGAAACATTCAACCTCGATTTGATCCAGATGGCATTGCATTGCTGGCGCCGCTGATTTGCATATAAGCTTGACCATATGAAATTTGTCTTTGAGATTCGAAAAGCTGAACTCCGAAAGAACAAGAGAGAAAAGAAGGAAGAAACTGAGGGCGCGTAAATCCTGGCAGAAGGGCTTTGAGGCCCGAACCAATCAGCGTTCGCCCAACAAGGTGCGGGCCTTGTTTGTCGCCCCGCCCTGGACGCGTTGCTGTCCAGCGCTTCTCTCAGAAATCTCATTCGCTGCCTTCGTCCTGCAGGAACAAGATGTCAACGGAAATACCCAGAACTTTCCTACCGGAACTGACAGGGTCGTGAACCTTCGCACTATTCCATGATACCGAGATGCCCAGCAGCACTTCGACATAGACATGATGGATTCGAGAGGATATGCACAAGGCGAAAGACGTACACTATCTGACTCGCCCTAAGGACCAATGTTCCCTAAACCCATCATGAACTCTTGCCCAAGACGGCATTTCCGGATATCAAAGGACTCTTTACGATTACCCCTGATCAAGACTTAAAAACCCTCCATCTTCCAACTTCAAGGACCGATCGAGTCTAGAGGGCAAATGGCAGGAATCTCCCCGCAATTCATCGACATCTTTGCTCGAGCATGTACCAGTTCAGGTCCAGGGTCATCTTGGTAAGGTCGAGAACGCGCGCTTCGAACCGTGTGTCTCTATCGTCCTATTGTTAGAAACCGTTGGTGAGTCCTCCGGATGGGCATGTGGCAATTCCATTTGATCAAATATTAAATTCCTAGCATAATTATCAATGCTAACCTATAGAGTGACCAGGGAGGCTTGTACTGGCTTTCTAATCTTGTGAACATCTTTTTGCGTAATAATCGCACATTCGTAACTTGGTTTTTCTGGAAGAAGCCTTTGCCTGTGTCTTATTTCCCGAAGCGACAAAGTTGAGCCATGGCGGCGAGGGTCCACACCACCCAATTCCATCCCGTGTCTTCATTGGCTTCAATATGGGTCCTCCGTGGCTTCTAAAAGTATCTTTTATAGGCGGCAGAGAGCAAACCTGTACCGACCGGAATAGGAACGAGGAACTAGCTTGAAGTCAAAGCCAAGCTAACGAGCGGGATGCACGGATGATCCACACCTCTCATCCCTTCGACTTGCATGCATGCATATTTGGGGATGCGAAGAGATGAGACTTCGCTGAGAGAATATATCTTCTACAACATTGCCGCTGTCGCCATTATTCTATTTCTCTCCTTTTATCCTTATGCAGCAGCTCATTTTGGTCATATCCTAGCCTGAGTGCTTCGTCGTTCCCTTGTCTCGTTTGCTTTTCTTGCAATTTTCGTTGAAGTAAGTTGCACATCTAACTAAATCGCGATATCGATCCATGGCTCGATTTTTCGAATCTGGGTTTTGCATGGGAGTTACACAAGTGTACTGACGATCTTGGTTACATCTGTTCATAGGCCTGGTGCTCGAACTACTATTCTTTCGTCAATCGACATCGTCCAGCACAGCTACCACTATAACCGACAATCAAATCCTGACGTATACGTTTCGACAACTTAATTCTTAATATATTTATTTATTTTTTGATTTTATCTATTCCTCCCAAAACCATCAAATTTCACCTCTTTATTTTATGGTGTCTAGGTTACATAGGGTATTTATCTATACCAATGTAAGTATATGAAGTTCTTCTTATTTTTTTTGTTAAAATATATCTTCAAAAGAAAAGATGGAGAGAAATTTTTCCTTCTAGAGTTTTTGTTTTGAGAATTCCTTTGGTGGGCGTCTCGAGGATCTGTGAGAGCATAGCAGAGCGCTAAGCTAAACCCGCTAAATTTTCTTATGAGCGGCGGCTATTGCAACAAAACAAAATGTCCCCTCACATAAAAAGTTTTTAGTAATCACTTATGCACATAGGCATTGAGTATCATAATTGCGGTAATCTAAAAGGCCATAGCGGCTACTCTTATGCTTCGTTTCTGTCGCATCAGATGTTTTGGCTACCGCATTACGACTTGATAGGTGTTTGACCTATCTTGCGCATTAACGATTGTGGCTCGCATGAATATGCATAGAGGCTTCTTCTAAATTCGAATGCACATGTGCCCTGTGTCTATAACATGCGGTCACTTTTATTTATTACACAAGGACTTTCATGATTCAGATGTATTGGTCCTTAAGCCTTCCGTGCCTCTGCCTTGAGGCCTAGAGCGTTTTCCTTTGTTGGATCACGTTTTCGAATTGGATCTCGCAGACTTTATTGTCTTTGCTTTGGTCCTTAAGTTTACTTCAATTCTAGAATGGATTCTAGCTAGCGACAGATTCTGACAGTATATCGTTTAGTGACAGTTTCTAGATATCTTGGGTACAATCTCCAGGCTGAGATCTCCATACCTATCTCAGCAAAGTCCGACTTCCTATATTTGTATAACGTCTTTCTATATCAAAATATCCAAGATGGCAGGCTCTACAGGCATCAGACGATCGCCAAAGCCCACTCTGTCGGCAATTAATACTACTTTCACCTCTCCGGCTATGTCACATTCCCCTTCTGTCTTCTCATCAGCAACAATATCCTCCATGGCCTCGTCAATCTCTCCAGGTATCGCAGTTGGCCTCCAGCATCCTTCCCCAAGGAGACTCGAGGCTCTCAACTCCCCACTTCTCAAGACCGATATGGCTCTACCTCAAGTCTCCACCTCGCCATCGCGATCACACTCTGGAAAGCAATTCTTCTTCGATTCCGAGAGCCCAATTTCCGAAGACGATAGTCCATTGTCCTCTTCGAGCGACTATTACTGTTTGAGGCAAGGTGTCCCTTTCAGAGAGCAGTGGAGCAATACCAACGATGCGCCCACCCCGCCGCCAAACCACAAGTGTCCCGCAGCCCCACCAAGCCTCGCACAGCGAGCTGCGATTAGACTTTGGGAGAGCAGAGTGAGCCGTGGCACACCCGCTCCTCCAAGTCCTCCACCGCCTATACTGTTTGACCACAACTCCTCGAAACTGGTCATCTCCCCAGTGGAACAAGACATCCAGGAATTGTCGCACCAGATCAATGAGATTCACCAAAATCTGGCCCAATCCGAGTCCGTTTTCAAACAGGGCATGGTGTCTGTTTATGTGCAACAGAATACGGCAGCCGCACGCCTCGCTGCCTCCCCAACTGAAGGTTTATTCCCAGAAACTTTCCTACTTCGCCCCTCTAGCGTCGATTCTGTTTCTTCCGTTGAAGGTTTTCAGCGTCGCACCCAAGCAGCTCGCCAACGCTCCGCGGAGGCACAGACCAGAACTATGGTTGCGGCTCAGGAGCGTGAGGAGCAGCGCAAAGAGTTTCTCAAGATCACTCTAGTTGACAGGATCGAAAGGGAGGTCGCTGAGATCGAGCGCCGCGCGATTCGGGACTTGGAGATGGTTCGCGAGGCACGCTATGCTCTTCGCATGGAAATTGAGCGACAGAAGGCCCGTGAACGTAGACGAGCTCTCGAGATCGAGCTCGCAATGGAGAGAGAGCGCCAGGCAGCCCTGGATGCTCAGAAGGAGGACGAGGAAGAAGCTGCTCGGCTGATTGCTTCTCTCAATGCCGCCGCTGAAGCCATTGTTTTCAGCCCAACTGAGAAAAACGAAACTGAAGAAGGAGATGAAGGTGCACAGGAATGCTTCTTCCATCTCGCTGCTGACGTTCAAAACACCTTCTATTCGGCGTCTTCAGAGTATCCTTCGTCGCCATCCCTCACAGACTCCGGATCCACTCGCCCATCCACTTCTCACTCCAATGATGCCCATCCTCCTGCTCTATCTCTCAAGTGCACCACTCTTCCAACCAACCAGTTTCCACCAGCTCTAGACTCAGCCTCATCGTTAAAATCTCCCTTTATCACATTCCTTGCATCCCCAATTTCGCCATGTTCTCCAAACGCACCCGCTGCCTTTACCTTCTCCTCTGCCCGTTCGAGCCTAAACATGGATATTGGTCTTGGCTTTGAACTCGGATTCCCCGATACCGGCATCGAGTCGAATGTTAACGAAGGCACTACCGGGGTTGCCGCTGCTTGCGCGTAATCTACATTCACCCTCTCTATTCCTTTTGTTTCTGTTGCATGCATGCATGTACAGCACCTTGATTTGGATCTTTGATTAAATACCCTGCTAGTTTCTCAGTTTGAAAGGAGTACTTTTGAAACCAACTTGTTGGTCAATCGTTTTTTTTCTTTTCTTTTCTTTTCTTTTGAGGACCTAATCGGCAAGAATAACCATTTGGGTGGTCGCTGTTTCTACTGTTCTTTTGATCTCTCCCGAGAAAAAGTAGTCATTCCTTTCACACATATTTCCTGCAGTTTTATTCTCTCTTTTCCCCTCATTTCGTTTCTTGTGTTCCAGCATGGGGTGTCTGGTGTTCGTTGTGGGGGAGCGATGGTTTTTTGATATACATAACTTTTATACACTCTTTTAAATCCCGTTCTTTCTTTGTATACTATATCTACTTGAGTATTTGAGTACTTGAAAATACTGAAAATAATTTTATCTGCTTTTTGTCAATCATGCCTAGCTCGCGCAATTGGTTTTTCATTCGTAAAGTTACATCAAAACTTAAATTCTCATCAATCCTGGTATCTGGGATGTGGCCTGCAAAAGAAGGCGACCTGGTTTGCCATCGGTTTAAAATTCAAATCACATGGGTGCGTAGATGTTGGATCAAATCACTCTCGCAGCCAATGCGGGGAGTGCAAAAAAGTGGCGAAAGAAGTTCGTTCGCACAAACCTGAGTGAATATGAAATGATTGAATCTACATGAGTCGAGACGTACGTTCTTATTGGAAACGAGTCTCTCAATCGGGATATCCGGATATCGGGATACCCAACACGATCACCGAAGACGGTAGACGGAGCTCGACATGAATAGGGGGCTTTGTTAATTAACATGTTATCGCGCGGCATTTGCCGTCACTTTCACATCTATTTTGCATTTGGAAGGTCTAGCGTGCCGAAAATCTTGCGCTGAAAACTATACATCTGACTTTGATAATGAATGGGTAGGTTATATAACACACCCATCGGATCGATGTAACATCTAGTTTGGAATACTTGTTTTCTCTGATCAAATCAACTAGCATTCATCAGTATTCTGGTCCAATCGATAAGTATAAGCGTCGGATTGACAAGGTTTCTCGAACAACCAGAGTACTCGAGAAGAGGTCAGCACGTGGCGAAACGTGCCATTCGTCGACTGATTTTTTTTTTATTTTTTAAAATTTGCTTCGGTTGGATTTCAATGTTGCAATGTGATCGGGTGTTGCATCAGCAGATTTTGAGGAAATCGAGTTTACAGGGATGATGGGGCTTCACAAAAGATGATTTTGCCATTTTTTTCTCGACGATTTCCCGTGTGTGGTTGAATCAAGATCCATCTCGATACTCCGACGTTATATGCGGTATCTGTCTGGGACCATATCCTGGATGCATTGACCTACATCCCGCTACCAAGATCCGTGCCCCTTGAATGCATTTTCTTCGTATGCTGTCTCAGATATCTTGCTCTTGCGTATGCAGCCTTAGGAACTTAAATTTTCAAAGAGGGGATGCACTGGGATGAGGGTTTAGAAAAAAAGAAAATTCGATTGGGGAGAGGGATGAAGATGACTAGGGGCTATGGCCCATGGGTGTGCATGCATATGTTGACATATTAAATTTAGTTACATTTTTTTAGGTATCGACGCTACAATTTTTTTTTTTTAAACTCACCATAGTCACGACGGTGTTTCCAATCTTGTCAAAGTTAACGGAAAACTCTTTGGATCATACATATCATAATACCAGAGGATCGATTATTTGAAAAAAAAAAAAAAAAAAAAAAAAAACTAGTTTAACTATCCGATAGTGTAACTGTAACTCCGACATCGCGTCATACATGCCCTGCATGTACATATCATTAAAGCCAAACAGTAACAAACAGAACAGACAGGAAGGAAGGGAGGAAGGAAGGAAGGGGGGGATAAACCCTTTTGAAATGCATTTTCTTTGATTCGCCCAAAAGTACTCAGAGATTGGCACATGCATCATGCATTAGTACATAACTTAAATTTAGCTCATTGCTGTCTATAACATGCACCTCTAATCAATAATAATAATAATAACGATAACTCAGGAATGATGTGTTAGCCGCTTCGTGAATATGCATGCCTAAGCCTCCTAATGAGACAACGACCGTAGTGAAATCAAAACACAACACCAAAAAAACTCAAGATATCACAGCAGAATATGCAAGGGAGAAAAAAAAAAAGAAAAGAAAAGAAAAGATAGAAACGATTGATATAATTCGAAAAAAGCAGAAACAAAATGCCAGATTTAGATCCTACCATTTAATTTCCAGGTTCTCCAAGCTTTTCCTGGTGTTTTCGGAGATGGGCCCTATAGTTGTCTTTCCTGGCTGCCTGGAAGGTAGTCGCGCATCCAGGCCATTCGCATTCAATTCTGCGTTGCCTGCTATCGGCATGGACTGATTTGATATGACGTGTGAGATTCATCCGAGGTGCCGCAATATCGTGTTTACAAATAGGACATTTGAATAGCATTGTTTTCTTTTGACGCTTGGGGGGTGGCGCAGTCCCCGTGCCGTTGTTATCCTCTTCTTTGAGCGGAGAACTTCGACGCCGCTTACGGGGCTTTGGTGGAGGTACTGGAGGAGGTGGTGTAGGTGCTGTTGGTAGAAATCGAGGAGTTTCGTCAGGATGAGGATATGGAGAGATAGGAGAGGCGGCGATCGAACTAAGAAATGGGTTGGAAAGTCGATGCACGGCCTGGTTCGTTGCTGGGAGGGACGTCGCCACGGTTGCTTTCAAACTCTCGTTATATACAGCGGATAGTGATGTTGGGATCGATGTCGGTGGAGGGTAGTATGTACTTGATGAAGAGGCAGCAGAAGTCGAACCTAAGAAGTCCTCTCCGATATTCCAGTTTGAGCTGGGAGTGAGATAATATCCGGCATGCTCAGGTAAGCTGGATACTACCAGCGGGTGCTCATGGCGGTTTAGACTCCAGAAGGATTCAAAGTTACTGCTTGTATTGTAAGCGGAGCTTGGAGCTTGGGAATAAGACTTGGAGATAGGAGTTGGATATGTGGCTTGCGATAGACTCAAGAGGTTATCCTGGTTTTCCAAAGTCAGAACGGGATCCAGAGTCGGTCCGTTAATGATTGAAGTGTATGCTGCGATTGGGCCCCCTGAAAGATCACGGTCGCTATTTTCAATAGGAAAATACGCATCCGTATCTGATATCAAGCGGTCCTCGGTTGACATTAATGCGTCATCGAGGAAATCTGATTTAATTCGGTGGTGTAGGCTTCTGGAAGAGGCAAGACTAGCAAGTGCGGGTGAAAGAGGTCCATCGAAAGAATCTGGTATAGAGTTGTTGACTCCGGATTTTGAATTTGAGTTTGTACGGCTTACTGACTTGGGTAGCCTCAATGGAATTTCGTCTTCATCGGCGACCCAAGATCCGATCGCTTTTTCTGGATTCGAAGTTTCATAGCTATTGTTATATCTACTAAAGCTTCTTTTTCGACTCATCCGGTGTGTCTCACAGCTGGTCATATTGGCTGCACAGGCCCCACATAGGTCCAGAACTCTTTGCACGAATACCTGAAACTCGAGTTTTGTGCATTCAATAAGCTATAAATATACGAGAAAATCTTTGATTTAGCATAGAGAAATACGGGACGGAAAACTTTCAAATATCTGGGGCAAAGCGTACCTTTGCTACTCTCAATAGGATGGTCTCCAAATCTTTTATGGTAGAGATCCAGCCACAGCTTAGACTGTCCATAGCTACTTCTACAGCCTGGGAGAATTTTTCGAATTCAGACACCTTGAGCTTGCTGATCACAAATCGCTTTGTTTTTTCGATAAACTGGATCGAGTTTGATGAGATCCAAGCTGAATTATTCGGAAGGCGAGTAGAAGCATTCTGGATTGTTTGAGACGAATCCAAGATTTCAGGATCCCCTCCACTAAGATATTGCACAAAAATGTTGACCATGCGATGGTTGACTATATTTAGATGGGTTAGGATACTTCGCTAGCGATGTTGGAACTTTGTTTGATAATGAACTCACAAGAAAAATATGCTGCAATGGTCGTAAATACGATACCGGCGATAAGCTGCATCCAGAGCAAGGCGATGCTCATTGGATTGAAGTCCTCAGTGTGAGCATGGGTTTTTAGGTTGCTACTGTTGGCTGGTGTGTTTACTTTCAGCGAGGTTTGGGAAATAGAGAGGGCTTCCGATTTTCGCTTGCTTGGCCGTTCCGGTTGGCCCTTGATTCTCCTTGCGGTTGGATTTTCTGAAGGCCGCCGAGAAAATCGCAGATACGGGGACGGCCACCTGACTTGTACGATGAGCTCGAAAGCGGATCTCTCATCGTGGGCCTCAATTATATTTCTCCAATCTTTTAGCTCTTGTATGAACCTTTCTACCCGTCTTTGACGTTCGTGTTTTTCTTGCGGGAGAATTTGGTTTATGCTGTCGCAGAGGTGAAGAACGCTATAAACTTCTCGCAAAGCAGTTGGGTAGGATGGCTTTTCGTTGCTCAGTTCGATAAAGGTCTGGACGCCGAGACTCAGGAGATCTGTGTGATTAGGGAAATCCTGGTAAAAGTCATAATCTTCCTCAATACTCTCGTTGAATGCTTGTTCCAGTAGGTTGTACCCGTGCAGCGAAGCGTTAAAGAGTCTCCGAATTGACATCATGCCTTCCTGACTAATTTGAGATCTCAGAAATCGTCGGCGGGCAGGAACGTTCAAGTAATCGTCGAGACATGATACGATTGATTCTGGGTTAGCCGCCAGGTGGTCCTGGTTTGGGGGTTTATCTAGGAACGTGTGACCGGTAGATGTAGTTGTAGCCGTCGAGATACGAGTGATAAGTCCGGGGCTGAATCTTTTTCTCTTTGGTGTCCTCGAGCGGCTGGCCGTCGATGTTTTATCTTCCACTCCAATTATAGAGCTAATAATCCCCAAGGATTGTGCTGCCAGAGTTTGAACGGGTGCGTTTGCTGCTAGTGAGTCCACCGAGATGTCTTCTGGTCGAAAGGGAGGTAGAGGCTCAATATTTGCGAATGCTAAAAGAAGACTTCGAACCGAATGATCAGAGACTTCTAGGGTTACTGTCTCATAATCCCCAAATGTCGCTGTCGCATACCAATCAATAGCCAGAAAAACCTTCTCTGCTAGAGTCATCCCGAACTCGCAGAGTGGTATTTGTCGTTCTAAGCTCATGAGCGCTGAACAGCAATTCGAGCAACCTTGTGCATGGAGCTCGTATTCCTTGAACGATTGTATCATTTCTGCCTCGCAGTTGGTTCTTTCGTGATGAGTTCTTAGGTGGGGTGAAAGTTCTGCTTCGTTTGCTTGAAGAATGCGTCGTAATATCTGAAGGGCGTTATAAAATGCCTTTGCTGCTTGCATCTCAGGATTTTTGACGTATCTAGCTCGTTCGAGCCTGACTTCTTCGGAAGAGATCGGAGGACTAGGATAGGTTATGTTAGTAGGAGGCTCCTTATGCTACTCCCCCCCTCTTCTTTCCTCGGTTCTAGCTTTCCATCTTTTTAGGGAATTAAAGCTTCGAAAGGTGTGGGACATATTTCAATCCAGGTGCAGATATCATGAAAAGAGTGGAATAACGTACTCAACCTGGCCGATGTCTGTCTTTTCGGCCTTCCAAAGATATATCCAGGGGGTTGTTATTGTGTTTCCGTCTTTACTCTCAAAGTATCTACTATCGAGAAGAATCACGTATGGGCTTTGGGGTTCTACTTCATCAAAGTCCATGGGCTCGACCTGTCCGTCTTCGTTGTAAATCTCAAGATCCCGGAAGGGTGACTTGGGGGGGAACAACCGTTAGTTTCAAAATGCTCGAGTATTTATAAGGCTGAGGGTTTTTTTTCTATTGCGACGAAAGCACATAATCTTCTAAATTCTGCACCTACTTGAGCTGTAGTCTGATAACTGGTTGGGATGTTCTGTTGGATATATTGGCCCTCAATGTTGTATCCGGTGCTAACATTTCCGTGCTCATTCGACGACCAGGGATTCTCCACATTCGGGTTTGTGTAGGTACTTGAAGAATCGAAGATCCAGCTGGTCATATAGTCCAAACTACTGTAACGATCGAGTATTCGCTCCGTGGTGTCAATATTGACGTCCTGTTGCAACATATCACGGTCGTCCTGGTACATCTTGGAGATATATCCAGGACGAGTTGGTGACGTCTCAATTTACTTCGTTTGTTGGTTTCCTTAATAATCCGGCCTTTTTTTATTTTTATTATTTTTTGTCTTAGGCTTTCTAAAAGATGCTAGATGCTAGATGGGAAGCTCGAAATTCGAAAACTTTGTGAGTATACTTTGGTATATACACTCGCAGCGAGATCGTTTGATAAAATGGTTAGAGATCGCGAGGAAGCCTTCTGCAAGTTGGTGCCTAGGGATTGCCTAGTTTTCGGTCCATGGAATTCCAGTTTGAACACTCGAGAGATCCTTGTTGACGGCTCGCCGTGGTTCCTTAATATTATTATTGCTGGCCGGCCGTGGAGGACGAGAACTCACATCTGACCACACACAACAACGCAACTGCAGGGCCGGCAAAAGAAATTTAAATTTATAATTTAACGTATAACGAGAGTTTGATAGAAGCCGTTAGATGTAATCAGAAATGGGCTCGAACACGGTTGGGGGCGCCGTTCCTTATGTCAGACTAGCAGCTATTTTCTGATCGAAAATAGATTCGCGACCGGGGCAGCTTAACAGTATTTATCAGGCTAAGGCATGGCAGTGCAGTGCTAATATCCAAGTACTGTGCTTTTGCTCAGTATGCCAAATGGGAAACGAGGCTGACGCTCTTTTTCGAAATCATTCCCGTAACAAAATTTCGGCGCTCTGCGTTTTGTTCCAAATCTATGAGCCATTCGGAGCCAGGCGCGATGCAAGGCCCGTAGAAAAATTAGAGGTTGTACTTAAAGCATTCATGTTCATTCAGCTTTCCCCCCCACACACTACGATATGATAGACACTTGAAGGCTCATATGCTAGCTATAGCTTTCGGATCTTAGCTTAGGAGATCGGAGGAATATCGACTTTGTTCTGAAGCAAGGGTCTGAAAACCGAAACAACAGAAAAGATACAGGACTGGCTACTGGCTGCTAGTGGTTTTGACCAGGCAGAAGCAAGTGAATGTTACAGGTATCCTGAGAGTCGGAACCTAAGTTGGATACATGTTCAAGAGAACAACAGTACGTCGCGTTCTGAGGTCGAATGATATCCAAAGCATGTCTTCTTGGCAGTTTCCGTACTAATCCAACTGCATGATGCTAACTAGCCTGCAGCAAATCAACAGGAAGCGACACCCCAAAAGTCACTGGGAAAATCCAGGCAAAATCGGTCAACTGATATATATACATGTTATAATTATCTATCGATATATCTGTCTGTCTGTCTACCAAGTGCCGCGTCCCAACCTAAACGCTAAGGCAAGGATTTCGGTCCGTTCGCGAAGTTCTCTTTGTTTGCGCTGTCATGTAAACTGCAGTGTTCTGGTGTGCTGTTTGTCAACTGCCTGAGCACCCCGGGCGGGTAACGTGCAACGCGATGACTGCACTGCACTGCACTGGGAGCGGGAGCATAGTCAGCATGGGGGGCTTCGCCCCAAAGCTGGACAGGCAAGATGAGCCGCCAAACCATTCAAAGCAAAGGGTGAAGAAAGCACGAGGAGGAACATTATTGGGAAAAAGATAAAAATAACCATACAAGTTTGGGTGGCCCGATCTTGTGGCTATCGAATACGATCCACACATACGTATGCAGTCAGAAAAGAAAGGGAAGCCGAATCGACTCTCTTTGCTTCATCGATGCTCATGCTCTTGTTTTTCGAATAAATGAAAAATTACATCGCCATACGGCATAAACCGTGCCTCTTTTATTTATTTTATTTATTTTATTTATTTTTTTCAATCTGTGGATTTTTGCGAGCCTGTTTTCGTGTGACACAGGAATGCACATAATTGGACAACGTTGCGGCTCCACCATAATATGCCGGATTTAGCTCGTGATTCCAAATCCAGATTTGTTGCTTGAACATCGCGAAATGTCCAGACCCTGCTTCCGGTTGAGCTATAGAGAAAAAAATTATATAGAAATGAAATAACGTCCGGCAAATTAAAATGGATTTGTGAAATCAAGCGGAACGAAATAACCTAATTTTTACAAAGCAGCTGGGGCTAGCCTCCCCACTTTCTTTCTTTCTTTCTTTCTTTCTTTTTTTTGCTTCCGAAACATACTTACTTACCGTATGTGCATATGTACAATCTACGATTCGCTGAACCCACGAAAATTCGCGAGTTATTTGAGGCCGCAAATGTTGGGAGACAAGGAAACAGCTAGAACGTTTCCCCCTCTTTTCTTCTTTTCTTTCAACTTTCGAGGCCTTGCACACCGCAAAATCTGCACGGCCTTAATTTATGTCACAAGTTGGCCACTTCTGGATTGCGCGCTGGCGCTATCGATACGCCAATGAAACAGAGGGGGAGGGGTACGAATCTTTCGTGGCTGGAAGCTGCTGGATCCTGGTCTAGTTGAGTTGGGCGGCAGGCATTTGTATTCACGGGACCGATGAAATAACGTAAATAACAAATATTTTATTCATTCGACGTCTAAGGCGAGGTCTCCCGGAAATTTTGAAGGCGAGGTTTTCATGCATCAACATCGAACAGTCGGAACCGATCCCGATGCAGAAATCGCCAATAACGCAAGGAATCCTCCACGTACGCGTACCACCACCACCACCACCACCACCACCAGAAACCAAAAGACAAACACCGTATGGACGTAGACGTTTAAAGTTTCAGACAAACCCCGTCGCACCATGTTAAAACGACCATTTGTGGATAAATTATCAAGCTCATTTCTTGGGACTATTTGCCGTTTGTACAACTGCGAGCTCTCTCGAGCTCTCTCGTGTCGATACATGTATACATGATATGCATACCACAAACGCGAAGGTTTATGGTGAGGCGCTTGGGCTCATCGCAAGGTCAAATATCAGGCAAATCACAATCGAATATTAGAGATTCCGTTCATGCACGCCAACGCATTAGCGATGAGTGTATAGGAATCTCTTTGCGTGCTAGCCAACGAGACTTTCGTCCCTCGGCACCTCGAGATTGCTCCATAAATGATCAAATTACTTCAGACAATTTGTGATATATCGATATTTCCTTAGCCTCCGATCGGCTCTTGTTGGAAAACAGTTTGATAGGAAACAATGCAGGACTTTCTCGATGTTGAGACGGCTGGTGCTTACTGAATTCGGCATACTCCGAGCTTCTTCGAGTGAAACGCAGACATCGAGATATCTAAACAATCCTGCACATGCGCCTTCTTATGAGCCTAGATTATATGATCTTTAATATTCATGCAGAACCTGCATGCAGCTGACTTTTGTGGATTATTGCGTGAACGATCAAGCATGCCTTCGCTCTTCCTTCCCTCGGAGCTTACAACAAGTTTCAAAAGTCCAACTTGAAGGAATTTTGGATCTCCATGGACAAGAAAGAATAATGAATGACTCGCTTTGGTGAGTGCAATACTCATAACCAACATTGAAAGTTATTTGATTCGATAAAGAGTTTCTGAGCGACCTAACCCAAGATATCTTCATGCATTTCTTGATGCTATCAGACGGTTCTTTCGAGCGGGACTTTAGTATCGCGGCATACAGGTCCGTACGAGTATAGATTGGAGGTCCCTAAATTATGTGTAAAAGGAATATATAGCCTTGTGTAGTTATAGTGAGAAGATAGATATATAGATCAGCCTCCTGGTGTCATGGTTCCTTATGATATAAAGAGGCTCAATATTGTCGATATCAAGGATCCGGAACTCCACAAATTTCACTGGATCCAGATACCAAAAATAGCCACGCTTAAGCTTTTTAAGAAAGGAAGCCTGGTCTGTCCATCATCTGGATCGTAAGACGGAACGTTCTTTCTTTGAATTTCTTTTCCCCACTCTAAGTGCGAGAATTGGCGGAACACTCAGCCTCATTGAACTTGAAACTGTGCGACCAGATTGGTGGAAGGCTGTGCATGTGCACGCTTTGGCAAGCATCGCCAATCTGAAAAGTAATCTTCAATACGAAGCCGGCAGAAGGAATGCATAATGACTATAGTTTCTCTTCATTCTAACGGAGACCTCCATAATCGTGCCATATATCGATAGACAAGCTTCGAGAGGAAAACGTTGGTTCTTCGTGATCTCCGAGTTCACCAGCTGGCCAGTTCGTGCCGAAGCCCAACGGCATCTGCCACCCGTTCCTGCTGTGTTGTGTTGGAATTCGTGCACCAACGCATCTTGCTGGCTCGAGTTTCTGGCTGGCTTGGTGGTATACGAGACAATGGCTTGGTCTCGCCAGCTCAACAGCCAACAAGCCCGGGTTTGAGCCACCAACGTGACCAACACGGCATGCATGACTTGGACAATTGTGCTACTTGTGAGCAATTAGTAATGCAGGCAAGTATATTCTAGTTCTTCCATGGATATTAGCTCTTTTTTCTCCATTGTACCAACATGCCAATGGTTTCATCGCCGTTATTTTATCAAATATTTGTGCTTTGTACCTTAGCAAGCTTATTAAATACTGCTAAATAGCACTAGTTCCAAATTTAATCGAATTCTAGAATCGCGATGGGCACGTGGACATCAATTCAGACTATGAGCAGTCATTACGCGGGTATGATATCATAATGTTATTACATATGGGTGTGAAGTACCTACCCTGTTAGCATGTTAATTTCTCGTAGAATTCTAGAATATAGAACCTTTGCCAATTTGGATTGGCATTCGGGATAACCCTCTTGGTAAACTCGGATTTTTTTTCCTTGTTGGCTAATATTCTTGTAATTCCTTATAATTATATAAAAAAAGAAATTAAGAGACATAAGAGAGCCCAGCTTGACTCGCACAACTTGAAGGATCTTAGAATAACTTAATTCGTTTAGCATACTACGGCATGTGGTGTCTTAGGGGCACGAATGAAGAACATTCTAGATTTTCGTACTAAAACTCCTGATTTCGAGATTCCTGGAATCTTTGATAAAGAATATCTTGTTGTAAATCCACCTTGGCTTTGATTCACAAATTATCGGAATTCGAGGTATTTTTTCGGAGTCTTCCGTACCCTCTAATTCAGAAATCCTTCCCGGTGATAGACAGGATAATTCATTTCGAGCTTAAGCCAAGAGGGGAAGGATCAAATAACAATGACGACGATGGTAACTCACTAATGCATTCCTAAATGCAAGACTATTCGATATTCATATTGTATTGAATGGTATTGAGCTCCGTAGCACACTTGATGCCTCATTCGCAGGTAGGCAGACACCTAAGCTTAGACGCAGGTTTGAACATAGAGAAACGGCTTCAAACTTCTTAACATTGGGCCGTTTGGGACCGTTCTCAGCCTGCCAAGGGATTGAGCTCGAGATTATGTTGTGTATATATTGATTTTATGGATAATGGCACAAGTTATAGATGCTGGCGTAGGTTTGTTATGCCGTCAATGTTCGAACATCTTTATAGAATCTTGATTAATTGACCAAAGAGTTTTCATATCATAATAGACGAGTGCCAAACCGCCAAAAGACGGCTGGAAGAAAAAACATTACACTTAGCAAAATTCATAAGCAACTAATTTAGAGCAAGTTTTTAGTAGATATAGGGATAGATACATATTTATAGTCATATGCAGAGTCTTGCATTTGAGCGGCTAAAGTAAACCCACAGAATATGTCTTGAATATATATATGACGATTATACCGAATAGTATAGAGATTGCAGCTTGCAAGCTTCAGTAGAACTAAAGAGCCTTGTGAGTGACAGTAAATGATCTAAAAACTAGTGATTTCCTTTTTTTCTTGATCCTCTGGGATAGAAGACTAAATTAATGCTTGAAGGGACGCAATGAAGCTTTGTGGTATTTTGAATATAAATTTGTTGTAGATACTTTGCCTTCATCGGAATCAGCCCCGCGGCCCCGAAGTCAAGCACACCGAAAGAACAATTCAGTCCTGTCACCAAAGCATTTCAGAGTATTAGCATTCTGGCGTTGTTAGACTTGTTACAGAGTTTTTAAAAGAAAACTTGAGTATCTAGCGCCCGATATCGTGTTCGAATTGTTAGGGTTGAGCTGAGGGGTTGCATACACAAGCATTTGACATTTCTGCAAATCATGAGATTATAAAATTGATCGTCTTACTATCGCGTTCTAACATGCATAGAAACTAAGCTCTCTCATGGTATCTACTTAGTATCTACTATAGATACGTATACAAGTATATAACTAGGTAGTCATATGTTCCTCAACAGTCGAAGTTTCGTCGAACTAGAACTCTGAGATCGATTCATGAGAGCTATACTAAAGCCCTTAGAGTAATGGATTCTGATCATACATTCGTATTGTGTACATAAATTCGGTAATTTTGGTATTTCCAGACATAATTGGCCTGTTGCATGCGCCTGAGACGGCAGGACAGGGCCGGATTCGAGGCTAGCCTGGATTGTTCTCTGCGGTAAGTTACCTCGTCATAAAAAAGCAGAGAGGTCGATATAGCTCTTCTGGGTATCAGTTCCGACGAACGCACGACTATCATGCCTAACTACATGCCTTTTCTTACGAACCCATGCTATACACCACTACTATATAAGTCTCCACGGAAAGTCGGTCATCCGTCCAACCAGTAATAACTCCTACTTAGTAGCTTATAACTTTGTGTACCGCTTCAATTAGGGCAGTGCAACCTAGTTCAGACCATTCCCTATTTGCCCAATTGCACAGCCATTCTCTCTTGGACGCTAAATTTGCTTCGGTGATCTTTCAGTAAGCTAGAGCGCCCATGCAGCTTTCTAATCTGGTAAGGCAATCATCGCATGGCAACTTCCCGAAAAGATGCTTCACCCGGAAGGTTGAGTCGTAAAACTCTGAAAAGATGCAAGACATAAAAGCTTTTGCATGAAGAATGAAAAGAAACGAAGGAAGCTGTGAATATAATTTGCCTCAAATAGTACTGGTCGGCCACAACGCGGCAGTCTCGTGGAAACTCCTCGAGAAAGGGGTGATCCAGACCGGAAGATTATAGGGTTGTTGGAGGCGAAGAAGCTAGAACAGCCTTTTGAACACGAAAGATCGTCTGCTATGTTCCAGTTTGGAGGAATTCGTTCGTTAGGCGCACCTTGCAAATATGCAGCATACCTGAAGAACCTCAGCTCAGAGCCCTTTTCAATATGTGCAGAGTGCGTGCAGGTTTGTGCAGAGCACTCGCAGATTCGGCGGAATTCGGCTCCCGAATGTGATTCCCACAAGGGCTTGATCCATTTAGCTTAGCAATCGGAATTCACGAGGACGGTTGTGGCAACGGCAAAGTGGCTTTTCTGCAAAAGGTGCAGTAGAAACATCATTTGATCGGCATTACTTGATAATCTTTTAAAGCGCCTGGTGCTTGCATATAATTTGCAAAAAAGTTTTCAGTGGCCTTCTCCAAAAACCCCAGTCCATCAGGGCTAGGTTGAAACTCGATCAGGAGCAGAAAGGGTAGATTTAAGGTTCTCCAAATATTTTATAGGTTAAATTGCCACTATGAGAGGAATGGTCATTGGATGAAAGAACTAGTCTTTTGCGAAGGTACATGTTAGGCGACCAATGAACAGGCGCCGCCTGCAGCCAATACATCGTATGTATGTACATGCCGCGGTTGACTGGCTTCAGGTCGCCGCCTCCAGAGCCAGAAGCAAGAGGAGATTTAAGCACTCAATTATGCTCGCAAAACTTCATAGCGCAAGGAAAGTCTCTTCAAATATAAACAGAGAGCTCGCATTATCTAGAGACTTGCATTTGGCTATTAAAAATAAGCGTCATTTTGGATTGCGACTTTGACAGGAAACGGTAAAAATAGTGTTGAGACATCATGGTCCGGTCACTCCACCTTGATTTTCCGATCACTCCTCGCTGAGATAAGCTAGGCTATATGTAGCCAAGCTGCAGGAGTGGGGACCTTCCGGGTGGGAAATAGCCAGCTTCAGAGATTAAGCAAAGAGACCACCTTTGAAACCTGATATGAAGAACAACCGGACTTTGCAGCTCTGATCCAGTTTTTTTTTGCGTTGGTTTGGGTGTCAGTTGTTGTAATAACTAAATCTGTCTATATCCGTTCACGGTTCCGAAAGTATCCACTCAGTTTCGACACAATGATGAGCCGTACGATGTCGCGTTTAGGATGACACGACGATGCTAGTCAAAGGGCCAGTTTGAAGCTTCCCAGACTACGAGCTCATGGATCAGAGCTTTACTACCAAATTTTAAATTATTCCAGGACTTCCTTAACAAGTGCAATATTAATTTGCAGGCCTTCTAGCTGCTAGATCTAGGTAAGCCAGTTAATTATTAGGTACCTCCACGCATATGCATGGACGTATCTGTACATTACAATATTCCCGTTGTCAGACTCCTCCTTTGGGCATCCTGGTCCGAAGGTTTGCGTGGGAAAATTTTGCATTGCAACACCAAGATTAGATTGCTAGTCCCAGACAGCCGGGTCTCATGATGTTGGCTGGTCGACGGGAGCTAAAGACATGACAGAAAGCGGAGGGAAAAGGCGAATCTGCCCGGAGAAAGGGCGGAAGCGGGAAGAGTTCCAACTGGTCAATTGATGCAAGGTTTGAAAAGAGATACGCTGCCAGGTTTGAAGCATGCCTGAACCGGTTTGCATTGATATTTCATCGAGTTTTAAGCGAGTGGATCTTGAAATTTTGCTCTGGAGGGCTCGAATTGCCCTTCCAGAAGACGCCAGGTGTTGAGGAATTACGAAATGCACCGGGGTATTTTGGGGGGAGCAGAAGCTGTCGGCATGGCCAGAAAAAAAATGTGTATCTGCATTATCAAATAATTGATAATTTGGACGAAGGGAAATATTTATCCGGCTAATTGAGGATCCCATGCAGATTAAATGCTATTGTTTTCCATGCGTCAATTTTAAGGTCATGATAGTGAGATATTGGCTGGGAGCTTCAAAAAGGTGCAGATAGACGCCAGGTAGACCGTTGTTTTGACGGTTAATGTGTGGTTTCGAAAATTTTACCTTCCTTCCTCACGCTTTCGCTTCCTCATGGTTCATGCAGATGCAGGAACACTCGAGGATATCTGAGGGCATTATCAGAGTTGGATCCACGGGGCAATGGAGCATTGCACGGCTCATTGGTAAGAACCAAACCATAGCCAAATTGAATGTTTTCAAGATCGTTTGACATGGAATCCCTGGCCCCAGTGCATATTCCGGCAGGAAACAATTCAGTTTTTGGTTACCGATGAAGCAATCAAAGCACCAAATCTCTGAGGCTTCCCACATAACTCCGAGCTGCATGGAGACCATATATCTTTCCCTGGGATGTTGTCCGATCCAGGGAGCATGGTGTCTCCACCTCTAGAGGCCGAGGATAGAAAGCTTTGTTATCGTACATTTGCTTTAGGGAGGTGAGCTCGTCCAAGACAAACGCTTTCTATGACGAGCGCCATTTAATTAATCTTGCTGCAGAAGTTGCAGAAGGCCATATAACAGAGCTCTCGACACGTATGTTTCGATACAGGCGTCCCTGTTGAGAAAAAGTATGGCTGCGTTCGCATTGCGTCCGACAACGGCTGGCTGGCAATCTCCGTTTGGATTATCTTCTGCTTGAAAGATTCGGACGTTTCGATGAGTGAAATGAGGACTTGGTTGGGCCGTCAAGGGAAAGCCAAGACCACACTACTCCGTACGGGCGGGAACTTTGCGCGCAACCGCCTGCTATCCGCCAACCTAAATCGCCAGCAAGGCGAGCACCATCCGGGCCGCGGATTATATTAGTTAATATACTCTGAGCATGAGCCATGACTAGTTGAAACAGCGACGAGAAGGATATGGCAGTACCTCATTCTGGACCCTTCAGTTCGGTTCACGTATATTTCTTCGGATCTTCCGATCTAAATTGGATGCTAGCGCTGTAGCCAGCTCCAAGTGTCTACGTGTAACGGATTAGAGTACGTAACTTAATCATGGATTCTATCTTATGCGCGTGTGAACCTACAGTTTCGCACGGCTGGACGGCCGGCCGACTTGTCAACATGACAGGGTTCATTGATTGATATCATGATGCACGTAAATAACTCTCACTTTGACATCTTGGGGGAACTAGCTACTGATACTGTTGTGGAGATAGTCCTCGAGTTATGTTGTTGAATGCCGCTACTTGCATTGGATTTTTCTACTCTACCGAATGGGATGGAACTAGATATGCACCTAGCAATGCATCATCATGGCGGTTCGCCCAAACGGGTAAACAGAAGAGAACAAAACTGTGGACGTCGGGCCAAAAAAAAAAAAAAAAAAAAAAGTATCTGTAATTCGTACATTGCATTCTGAAGAAATATCGGTAGGACGGGAGTAATGCGAAAGCTGAAGGGAGTTACATACGGAGATATCAGCCGCCAATAAGGTCACTCTGTTCGTTTAGCCTTCTTCCTCGCCAACGAAACCGTGATAACGTTGAAACCTTTTGCGCTGTCAGTTAAAACCCCGGGCGGGTGGCAGATATCATACCGACATATTTTCGCTCCATTCACTCCAAGGATGTTTCGAGAAACCCATTGTTGTCTCTAATAAGGTCGTCTATATCCGCGATCCGCAGCCTCTTTCTCAGACTTCCAACGTGAAAAGATTGGTTGCGCAATTTGCTTGACATCCGCTCGATTCGCGAGACAGTTTTGTCTCTGAATGTAAGAAGAAAAGCAATTATGAGACCAGGTTTGAACTTGTGCAACAGGGCATCTGCCTGCTTTACCCCATATTTCAGGTTGGTCCTGCCCTGAGAGTCGATTGTTGAGGACCCCCTGCTAGCTGTTTTTAGGGGGATGTTCTTGGCTTTCGGTCGGTTCATGTCAGCCGTCTACTTCAGGAGGTTTTGAGCAGAAATTAAGTTATTTGATCGCGGGGTGCGTTACATCTGCATCGAGAGTCGTCCCACCTACTCTATGACGAGTTCGCTACCGACTTATTTGATCCTGCGTTGAATGTTTGGTATGAAATAATCAAGTAGGCAGTTGCAAAGCCATAACGTGCCATCCTTGCGAGCATTCATTTTCAAAAACCAGGATAAGATCGAGAGCCAATTTTTTATGCCTTCTAAAGCTCGATCCAGAAAGTGAAATGTGTCGGGGAGAGTTCTAGACGTCTAGTTCATTGAACTTTTTGAGAGGGAATCATTAAGAGGCTAGAGTTCCGCGCTAAAATTTGTGTGGGAACTCCCCAGCATCCTTTCTAGGTTAGGATCTGGAGGCTGTAAAGAATCTCATGACCAAGGAAAAGATATTGAGAGCATTATGGTGATAGTGGGGAAAAATCCGAATGGCTCAAATGAAGCCAATGTAAGCCTGGATTCCTTCAATTTATCATGGTGGCCTTCCTTGCCCCAACATTCATGCTTATGCTTGTCTCGAAAATCGTTTGTGTGTGTGTGTGTGTGTGTACCTGACATATAACGTATCGCTTGCCCATCCTCGCTAGAATATTTTCGACAAAGAAGTAATTGATTTCTTGGATCCGAATGAGTTAGAGAGCCCAGCAAAATGTGAGATCGCATTTTTAGTTTCCTGAAAGTAAGAACTAGACAGTTCGCCGACTTCAGCGCCGAGCCGGTGGTCAGATGTTAGCTCGGTACTTTCGAAAAGAAGGGAAAAAAAAAAAAGGCAATCAATTTGTATATATCTCCATCACACACCGGAAACGGGAAATCATGTTTCGAATATCAGACTTAACATGTCTGCTTAAGTAGATATCGGGTTGGGCAGCCTCGTGTGTTCATGAGGTTATTAGCAAATTTTCTTGACTCGCAGTTTCGACGTAGGTGGGGTACGATTTTCGGAACTGGGGAGCTGCGTCGAAGCGAGGGATCACAGATGACCTGCAGCTTAACCCGCGCCCTCTGTTTAGTCTATCGGCATAAAAGGGATGAATCTTGGCCTGATGGCATTTATGGCGGAGATAACTCCGAGTCTTTGATTTTGAGATAAGTACTTAAGTACTTAAATAGATACTTATATATATGAGTACTTATTGAGCATGCGCATGGAAGCCTATAACTATTTTGACACGGTACGGCATCGTGTAGTCTTGTATTGTATAAAATCCATTTTAATAGAGTAATATGTGTTAAGATCTCAATCAAAAAAAATTAATAAGCAGCATTCATAAAAACTTCTCGACACAAGTTCACATTACTGCTGATCCGTCCAAGATGCAATACCCCCGTCCGACCCTTGCGAAGCTAGCTGATTTCGAAGACACCAACAAATTGACCTACGTTAGCGCAAGGAAGATAGCCTACACCTTCTCAAGTTTGATCGAATTGCCGTGATTAGATTAGAGGCGCGCAAAAATCAGAGTTTTTATAATGACTTCTTCCGCAACAAAATAGTGTGGGAATTATGGTTGGAACGCGTTCGAGTTCCTGCAATGCAATAATCGTTCAACATCTCGTTGTTGTTGCATTTCAGCTTGACGGCGCAGCTCGCCGGTGCGAACGCTGGGCTGCAACCCGGTTTGGTTGCTAAGAAGTAGGTGGTGAGGCAATGTTAAACCCCAAGGGTCTCTGACCCGAGTTTTATCCGTTCATCATCGAATTTTCTAGGTGCCTTCCTTACCCTGCGAGAAACTGGGTAATGAAAAATCTCGTGGCTTTGATTTCAACCCCCAAGCGAACCAGGTCAAGCGGTCGTTCTTCCATTTTACTAGGGTGGAGCTTTTAACTTTCGAGGACATTTCTGCCTGTATGAGAAGCATCGATCCAAAAGCAATAATCCCCAGTTCCATGTTTCCTCCCCACCACACACACACAAACCATGCTTTTAGTTTTTTGCTTGCAGTCTTTCGTTTCTTTTTCTCCCTTCTATAGGTTTTCTTTTTCTTTTATTTTTAGCGCTTTTCTTTTTCTTAATCATGTTGGGTTTTCAGTCGTATGTTCATTGGATTTGTATTGCGATCGTGAGAATCGACTTAGCCACGGGCGGCGAAACACTTATAGTTCGAACTCATGGTCAAGTGCTGCTCAATTTTAGTGGGCAACCTCGCTATCAGACGGATAGTTATCGCTCACGAGTAGCCGATCTCTTAGTTAACAACCGATGCTAGCCAGTAAGCTACTCGTTAGCTCTCACTGATTCCCCAGTGAACGATGGGATCTGGACCCTGAACATTTGGCAGAAAGGAAGCAAATTCAAAAAAAAATAATGACCCGCATTATACGCAATTAGGCGGGAGGGTGTCGTCACTGTGTAACGAGAGGATACATACAGCTCTTAGATATCGCGTTAAGATTCTGAAAGTCACTGGACTGCATGACTCCGAACTCATCCCGACGAGTCTCTGTAATCCCAACAGGCTTGGTATTATTCAACAGTCCCAGCTGCCGTTCTTTCTTTTTCTTTTTTTT
Organism: Arthrobotrys entomopaga; assembly: GCA_012184315.1. Lineage (NCBI taxonomy): Eukaryota > Fungi > Ascomycota > Orbiliomycetes > Orbiliales > Orbiliaceae > Arthrobotrys > Arthrobotrys entomopaga. Next base: position 157,809 of record LDDX01000194.1, read on the forward strand.
CTTCTGTCCTTTTAGATTGAAAACTTCGCAATTTTTCTTGTTCGGCATTTCAGTCGTATCTCAGGCTGCCGCTGGCAGTTTCAGATGGTTTAGTTCCAAATAACCGACGCCCCAGAGCTTCACCGCCAAAGGCAGGATATCATTGGCCACACTCGTATTAAGAGATCGACTGACGCTTCCTGCCGGGCAAAGAACGCGACTGAGGTGATAACTATATATAGTGATTCCTCTGCTGCCAACGCGACGAAGCAGAATTTTAGTCGCGAAAATACGTGTGCTTGGCGAATTGGTGATTGTCTGATCCATATTATTTGAACTGAAACACATGGTCATCTGTCAGTTTTTAATTAACTGCGTTAGCTAAGTACTTAAGTACTTCTTTAGCACGTTTGAACAGAGTGATAGGTCAAACTCTGAGGACACCCTTCTGGCTGAAGATGGTGTACAGAGTAGTGGCTGAAGTAGTGAGCATCAGCCATCGCTGAGAATCGCGGGATCATTCGAGCACTAGGTAACATCCAAGCTTAGTTTGACATGGAGTGGAGCCGATTTAGTTCAAAGCGGGAAGGCATCCTATCCCCTTTTCATATTTGGCGCCATTGCGACTGTTTGTCGACATTCAACTTTACAATCAAGCAAGATTAATTAATTGATCAACTGGCGAACCTCTCAAAAAGTGACGCTCTTTTTTCATGTCATTGGATGAGTGAGGCGCAAAATGTCCGGTGGGTTCCGTATCACTTGCTCTCTCGGCTCGACGTCTCCTCGCGATTTGAACCAAAAGCTATTTCGCGTTTCTCTCAGTTGGGCAGGCTGTTTGAAGGGCCAGAGACTCAAAAACCGCATGAAGCTAGTGTTGCGGTGTCATCCGACCCACGGCTTTGAACCTTGTGGAATAAGAAATCTAACCGATGCTTCTCACAGCAACAATACAGTGGAATGGCTGGGGAAACCCACTGGGAAATGGATTGATCTGAAAATTGGTTGCGAAACGAACAAGCCCGGAAGTGGCCCAAAATCGAAGAAGTTCGAAGGAAAAAGGAAAAAGAGCAAAAATTTCGAGGAAAAGGAACGGGTGAAAAAAGATGAAGAAGCAGAAGAACAAGAAGAAGCACATGCTGCAGCTTCCCCATGCAACGGACGGGTTTGTCCTTACATACTATCAAACGACCAGGCGAACAACTCCACAGTCCGCATCGATGTCTTCTGCGCGAGTCTTTGATCAGATACATATAATATTATTATTATAAAGACTGCATGCACTCCGTGAGAGGTGTATCCATTTATTTTGCTTTTCTTGTTTCAATGCAAAAATTCGAGATGTCTCTCGTTCTCTTCTGTTCTTTTATTTTTATTTTTTATTTTTCCTGTCCCTAGCCTGTGAAATGCCTCAAACTAAAATACCATTTAAGTGACGAGCTAGACTAGCTCGGGAGAAAAAGCCCTGCCTCTGTCGACCCCGGGCTGTCTATCGCCTTTCTCCCGTTTGCTTTCTTCTTTTAAGATATTTCTTCTTCCTGAGTATTTCTTTTTCCGTCTCTGGGGGTCCTTCCATCGAAGTTTGCATTTGCCCTGCGAGTCGTAATTAGTTTTGAGCTAGTATGGCAAGGTTTGCGATGGACGCAAAAATAAATGTTACAGAATAGACAATTCGGTGCTATTGATGCTCAGACCAGTTGTCTATGACTTTTGACTAAGACGAGAGTAGAACCCTTCTACCATACTACTTGTAAACCTGGATTGTAGCCGGTCTTGCCTGCCTGTTTCTTTTGCATCACTAATTTAATTTAGCTTGGGTGCGGATAGAAGATTGACGCTGACGGAATCTGGCCTACTGAAAATGTCCTGACCTCCCACCTCAAAATACTTTTCGTAACAATCTGACCGAGACCTCCACGTCTTCTGATAAAAAAGGGTAGATGAGGTGTTGAAAAGCAAGAACATGGATATATTTATGCCTCTTCTGCCCCCCTAAATATTCGCTTTAATTTCTTGAGTTTTTATTTTTATTTTCATTTTTTCATTTCTTTTTATTTTCGTTATTATTATATCTTCCCCAAACCCTATTTCCTTGCCGCCGTTTCCACTTAGACATTCGTTTTTACTGGTGGCCAAGTTTTCAGGGACAAGCTCGCAACCTGAACAGTCAATTCGGTTCGGAAGCAACACCATATTATTGGATCGGTAGCTTCAATATCAGAGCTGGACATATTTTCGGGGGGTGTAGAAATACCGACCTCGACCTGGCTAGCTACGTTCGATTGTACAATATTACAATTCAATTGCAATTCAATTGCAATTTGCCTCCGCCGCGTTTTGCACGAAGCCAGTCCTTTAATCCCACGCCAGCCTCGACTTCTCAGTCACGCTCGCCTAATCAATTGAGTTTTTTCGGTCCTCATATACCCTTTGCTAGTATTGCTGTTACTCGACTCCCATCGTTCTGTTTTGACGTCTCGTTCCCAACTCCTACTAACCAGGAGGCTGCGGTGTCATATATATATTTATATCTAACAAGACCCAGATTTTATGATATTTTGTGTCTCGTTAGACAAGCAGCATTGCTACGACAAATAATCCTTTAATCGTTATCTATTTATTTATTTTTATCATTTTTACAGTTGCGCGACAATTATCCAGTCCTTTTTTTTTTAGACGCATTGCTCTGCGAGAATTGTGTTTTTTCTTTGGCATATTTCACAAATCCGTTCCATTGCTGGGGTGGCACTGAACCAAAATCTTATCAGCGTCATATCCCGAAATAAATTACCCAAACTATATCGTTTAGAAACAACTCTCGATATAAAACGATATTTACGCCGACTCGAGCTCAAGAAAGCATTGCTATTTATTCCGCTATTCTGCCCGAGTTTAATTTCCTGGTTCGTTTAGTGGAGTGAAGATATATATAACTCCTTTGATATAGCTGGATACTCCAATTATACCTCCTCCACAACAGCAAGCGGACGCGGACGCGGCACACTAAGGCAGCGCGACAAAGCTGCAAAGACTTCACAATTAGTGATTCCCCACGATACTAGCTTCAATATATTCAATATTTGATATATTGGACATTCGTCAAAGAAACTTTCCCAAAAGCAAACGAAGCAAACGGAAAGCAAGGCGGCCCATTCTCGGAAGCCTTTTCTGCTTGCTGAAAGAGAAGGAAGGAAGGCATATAAATTACAAATCTGGCGACATTCCTAGCAGCACCAAACGTTTCCTCCGCAATTACAACTTTCCTCAAGCTTCACCAAACGTTGCAAACGAAATAAGAATTCGTTCGCCTTTGAAATCTTGAGACTCATCAGGAGACGCCAGCTCATCAGAATCTTGAAAAATACGTGGTCAGGGCAAGCACTCAGCACTCAGTGTGTATTGACTTGGACTCCCACCAGAACACACCCTCAAACGTTACAAACTCTCCAATCCGCCCACGTCACAACTTCTTAGAATTGTCTTCAACAATCTCTACCCTCAATTCAATTTGAATATAAAGTCGCACTGATTCGATTTCTCTCCCTCCCTCTCTCTCTCTCTCTCTCTCTCTCTCTCTCTCCAACATCTGGTCTTGCTCGACTTCTTAACAACAACATCCTCGATCCCTGGCGCTATCAAAGAAAACTCGCACGACACACGACAAGAAATCTCTCAGATCCTAAGAGAAACACCCCATATTCAGAACCAAAAAACACAAAAGACTAAGGTCTTTTCGTCCAATTCGCTTTGCGCAATTCGTTCCGATTGTCTCAGTGCGGCTCGTTGCCGTTAGTTTAGACAAAACCAAAGGAAGATTGACTATTACAGCAGAGATATTTTTTTTTTTTCTCGACAAGTTCCTGGACGAGCTCGCAAGGCCCTCCAATCACCAGCTCAACAGGTTTATTAGTTGCAGGGGTGCACAAGCGGAGCAATAACCCAAGATGGCGCTAACGCTTTCGTATCTCTTTATTGTGTTGTGGTAAGTCAGAAAATAGTCTCCTACGGATCCCCTTTGATTGATATCAGTTTATTTCTCAATACACTCGCTCGTTTCGGTCTGGACGATGCTGCTCGAGGCATTTTGTGGGGTTTTGGCCTCCGTCTGGTTTTGATTGGATGAGTCTGAACGGACCCTCATTCTTTCTGCAAGGGATGTGAGGTTTACCTGATGGCGACCCAGTAATATTGCATTACCTACCAAAAAACGCTACATTACATATTGTCAATAGTTTCTTTCCCCAGGTCGAGGCGCAATAATACAAACTCGCTAGCCGGATGACCCTACCTCAAATTTCTTGATGTCTCTCTTACGCTAGTTGGCTTCAAGCGATTCGTTCGGCCATATCGCTTTTGGGAGAACCAGCGAGTGCCGTCCGTCACATTTTGGCCTCTTACCCAATTCAATTGCCTCGATCCTATGGACCCTTCTTCTTCTTCATTCCTGGCTTGACTTGTTCATATGCCTGCCAGTTCACAAAACATTTCTAGCTTTGTGTCTCTTTTACCCGAGCTTCTTTCTGAGCAGTCGATGCCACCGATCAACGGGTTCTTCCTTGCTCCAAGAGTTGATTCAGACGCATCCCCAGCCCAAACATGCATGAACTTTTTTTTTCTTTCTTTCTTTCTTGAACAATAGAAAAAGGATTCCATACAAGGAGGTCAAAAGGGAGTTGCATATGCATATTGCTGGTCTTTTTTTTTTTTTTTTTTTTTTTTTTTTTTTTTTTTTTTTTTTTTTTTTTTTTTTTTTTTTTTTTTTTTTTTTTTTTTTTTTTTTTTTTTTTTTTTTTTTTTTTTTTTTTTTTTTTTTTTTTTTTTTTTTTTTTTTTTTTTTTTTTTTTTTTTTTTTTTTTTTTTTTTTTTTTTTTTTTTTTTTTTTTTTTTTTTTTTTTTTTTTTTTTTTTTTTTTTTTTTTTTTTTTTTTTTTTTTTTTTTTTTTTTTTTTTTTTTTTTTTTTTTTTTTTTTTTTTTTTTTTTTTTTTTTTTTTTTTTTTTTTTTTTTTTTTTTTTTTTTTTTTTTTTTTTTTTTTTTTTTTTTTTTTTTTTTTTTTTTTTTTTTTTTTTTTTTTTTTTTTTTTTTTTTTTTTTTTTTTTTTTTTTTTTTTTTTTTTTTTTTTTTTTTTTTTTTTTTTTTTTTTTTTTTTTTTTTTTTTTTTTTTTTTTTTTTTTTTTTTTTTTTTTTTTTTTTTTTTTTTTTTTTTTTTTTTTTCATTGATTTCAAAGCGGCAGCAGCTTCAGGGTTACTCCCATTTCGCTTCCTCGGCCAGGAAATGCAGGCAGGCGAGCGAGCGGCCCACAGTTGCAGTTTTCATACCCTCTGCAAGACCTTTGCATCATGCATTTCGTCTCGGACGGAATAGGTGGCGGGTGTACATACAGACACAGACATACCAGGCAGACAGACAGACAGATACAGATACACATAATAGACGGGGGTTCGAGACTGGGATTCCGTGGAGTACCTAATTCGATGACTTATGGGAACTTCCCCACGTTGAAGCCGTCGGGCTTTTCAAAATCTTTGTCAGAGGACGTAAGTGAGTGGGGAGGGCGGAAACAGTCTCCAAGAAGCCACTCCAATCGCTCAACTGCGGCCTCGGAGCCTCGATATTTTCACCAGTTTTCTTTTGATCCAATTACCGCACCAATTCTGAAGGGGGGAAGAACCGAGCTAACCAAATCCGGCGTCGGACTCGATACAGGCTCTACCGATATGTTCGGCTCATTGTCAATTGCATTTCTTCGTGGACCTTTCGCCCAATTCCTCTCCCGGCGAACCCCACATACAAGCCCGAAGATGCCACTCTCGTGATCCCAACCATCGACGGCGAAGGTCAAGAATTCCAAGATACACTCGAACGTTGCTTGAGTACCGGATTGAAGGAAATCATCATTGTCACTATCAAACGTCACCAGCAACGCCTCGAAGATGTCGCCTCGAAGTTGGATCCCCATCGAATCCGTGTCTTTGCTATCCGCAAGGCAAACAAGCGCAAGCAGATGGTGAAGGCTATTCCGGAAGTCAAGACCAAGATTCTCATCTTTGCCGACGACGATGTGATGTGGCCCAAGACGTTCCTTCCTTGGATTCTCGCACCGTTCGAAAACCCGAGAATTGGTGGTGCTGGAACGAGCCAGCGTCTAGCACGCTATGAGAACCGCACCTTTTGGACTATCCTGGGAGCCTTTTACTTGGAGCGCAGAAACTTTGAGTTTTCGGCGACCACTCACATGGACGGTGGCGTGTCATGTTTGAGCGGTCGTACGGTTGCATACCGCACGAAAATTCTTCAGGACAAAGCATTCATGGATGGGTTTACCAATGAGCTCTGGCGCGGAAAATTTGCTCTCAACACCGACGACGACAACTTCTTGACAAGATGGATCGTTAGCCATGGTTGGGATTCTTATGAGCAATGTCACGATGATTGTGAGCTCAAAACGACTCTTTCTGATGACTCCAAGTTCCTCAAGCAGTGTTTGCGATGGGCGAGAAGCAACTGGCGTAGCAACTATACCAGCATGTTCAAGGAGAAGCATATCTGGAGGTAATATTGTTTTTCTGATACTTTTTTTTTTTTTTGAGATATTTGTTACTAACACATTTGTTATTTTCACATCACAGTCGACAACCATGGTGTGCTTACGCTCTGCACATGGCCACCTTCAGTCCTCCTGCACTCATCTCTGACTTTGGCTTGCTTTATCTTCTCTATAATGCCACGGCCTATGATGCAGTTCTCCAAAAGTACTGCATGATTGCGCAAGTGGTTTGGTTGCTCTGCACCAAGGTTGTCAAGCTCTTACCCCACTTCTGGCGTTACCCCGCAGATATTCGTTATCTCCCAATCTCCATCCTCTTCGGTTACTTCCACGGTTTCATCAAATATTACGCCCTCTTCACTCTTAACGAGGTGAGTTTAGCATTCAATTTATGACAAGCTTCAATCAATACTGATTTATTCTTTCTTTTTTCTTTTTTAGACTGCTTGGGGAAGCCGTGAAGGTGTTGATGACTCGGAAGACAACGAGGACGAACCATTCGCTTACAATCGCATCGACGGCTTTGATGTGGAGAACGGCAGCTTGCTGCTGGACGAGAAATTGTCAACCTTTGGCACTATTTAGGAAACTGTGTCAATCTTTATGGTTGTTCTCATGATCACATTCATCTTCGTACCACGACGCGAAGATTCCGCTTGGTCTTAAGGCGGACGTTTATACGAACCGGCTAAAATCGATGCTCTTTAGCTGGCATTTCGAAAATACGAGACATCCTCATTTTCTCTTGAGAGCAATTTCTCGTCTAATTTTTTTTCATCTCCTTCGGCTCTTTTCCCTTTGATTATAAAATTTCTTACTCTTTTGGTTTAGCCAGATATATTCTGGGTCTCGCGCACTATTATCGACAGCCAGCCGTTTTTATCAGAGTTTACTACTTCTAATACTCGTTTCTTTTATCTCATAATTTCCTCCTTATTTCTTGTCATCTCTCTTGCCTCTATCGATTCATGCAAAAAACTAAAAGTCCGGCGTTTTTAGCCTCTCTTTGTCTTATTCAGGGGATATTCGATTCTCTCAGTGGAAATAGGCGTTTATGGTTATCCATCGTCCTTTCTTGCATTATTAGCTTCCATTCTTCTATATTCTACTTCTTCTTTCCTTCTACTACGACGCTATTAATCTCAGCTTTAGACTGCGATGGTAGTATGAAGCGTGGCATTTATATGCTCCATGGCGAACGGTGTTCAACGGTTCTTATTTTTCGGCATCCAACGTATTTGCACACACCCCCTCCTCTCAAAAGAAAAACACCTCAGCCATCACTGTATCGTTCCGCTTTGATCATCTTCCCCTTCCTCGCCTACAGCTACGACTTTTGTAGCTCAAAAAAAGCCGATACAGTTGCTTCTTCTCCTTTTTGTTCGGCAGATCTGTTTCATGTTTTCCTTTATCAAATCTTCGTACGCTTTTTTTGCTTGCTCCAAATTTTTTTTTTTTCTATGCGTGTTTCACAACGTCAAACTCAAAAGTGCGAATTGTTTTGTCATATCATTATCATTATCATTATCATATTATTATTCTAAAGGGATCGAGCAAGAAGAAAATAAAAAGTGCAGACTGGGTGGGGAAGCAAAAAAAAGACTCTGTATACTATTACGTTAAAGGAGATGAAAGTCAAATTTCAAAAAGTTTCTAAAAAAAAAAATCCTTTCTCAAGCTAGCGTAGCAGGCAGTCACAAGTTACCGGCCTGCCCTTATTCCCGTAATTTTTTTTTCGCGAACGATGAAATATCGGGCCGTGTGCGAGATGGAAGAAGGGCCTTGGCTATTCGGGATTAGGTAAAATAGGCTATTTGACCTGACGTGCCCGGCAGCTGATGTTTTCTGTCTTGGTTGTAAACTTTTGCCGACGGCACTCTTCTCATTTGAGCAGTTCATCTCGTCCGGCTGGTTCCGTTCGAATATTCCTTCTCCTTTTCTTACTCTTTCTATTCCTTCTATTCCTTTTGTCGACTCGTTTCTCTCTTTCCGATGATCGTATGAAGCAAGTGGGAAAATTTACCCGCCCGTCCAGATCCATGCAATTTAAACTAATCTCCCATCGAGAAAGAGTCTCGGTATTTGTTTACGAGACCAGCGAGCTAGATTAGTCTCTTCATCTGCATGTCTCATATTTGCAGTTAAGAACCTGAAAAGTAATTGAACTTGAAAACAGGGCTAGCTCGACAACCACCGCTCTGCTTACCCCGAGCTCGAGCCGGCAGTGCAACGATTCTCCAAGCAGTGCTATTTTGGCAGGTCGCATAAGATCGCGATCGACCTTGATCTTGACATGTGCGCGACTAACCTGAGCTGCGCGGCTAGATACCCTTTCGTTGAGGTTATGCCTAAGCACGTGAAATTGAATAGGAGAAAAAGAAAAAGAAAAGCAACAGAAGCTAAGGGAAAAAAAAAAAAAAAAAA
>LDDX01000058.1:0-18642 GCA_012184315.1 Arthrobotrys entomopaga
TATATATATATATATAATAAAATGTATACATGTAAGGCATGCAAAAAAAGTACACGGGTGGGCCGGGAGGCGTCATGGTAGAATCAAAATAAGAAAGAAAGAAGCATTCAACTGTTTTTAAAAGGAAAAAAAAAAACTTTGGGAAATGAGAGAAATTATACGAGCCTACATATGTAATACTACTATCACTATCGTTGAAATATATTGGCAATTTAAAAACATTTCCTCATGATATCTGTTTCATATTGTACTGCGATACTTTAAGTATATAAAACGTCTGGTCGTGCATTGTGAGAAAATCTGGTTATTGATTTAGACTATCCCTCTTACATTGACAACCCCAATAACGTCTCCCCAACATGCATGCTATATCCAATCCAACCCTGAATAAACAATATAATAATTAAAAAAAAGTAGGTAACCCACCTAGTAAGTATACACAGGCAAGTCGATCGGCTTCGTAACTTCATAAGAAAAAAAAAAAAAAAAAAAANAAGCTATGCATGAAACAGAAATGCAAAGAAGATAAAAAGGGTATATCTGGCTGCCCCTATACAAAAAACAACCACAGAAAAAGAAAAAAAAAATATACAATAGAAAAAAGAATACAATGTGAAAGGGAAAATAAAAATAGTATTCAGCATCTCATCCCAGCTCGCCAATTATCATCGGTCAGCCAGGTGAGTTTCCCATCCTGCTTCGAACGCCAGTCACCCCAACCCCACCACCGGTTCTCCTTCCCACCACCACCACCACCACCACCACCACCGTTATTGTTATTTCTCCCCCGGAAATTTAGATACCGACGGTTATCACCTCGGCGAACATTGGAGTTCACCTCTCGTAAAGACCGCCCATCGTCTCGTCTCGACTAGAACTGACGATGCGGTTGGTTTTGGTTTTGGAACCCTGACTGTGACCCCGCGTTTTCGTACAACCCCGTGTACGCGCCCAGATACTGGCGCTGTTGTCGTAAATAATTGTTCACGTCCGCTTCGGTGCCCGTTTGTGGGCGGGACGACGACGCACGGTATGTGTTCCCACTGGCGAGGGTTGTGAGGGGTGCGGTTGGTGTGGCCATGGTGTTATGGCGGGCGGTGTAGTCGGACCGCGGGGTGAAGGTCTGCTGTTGCTGCTGGGGGGTCCGCTCGAGGGATGCGGATGACATCTTTGGCGTGACCGGGTCGGCCTGGCCAGGCTGGGCCATTAGAGCGACTGCGGCAGCAGCCTGGCCGGCCGATGCCGGTTGGGAGATGGTCATCCTCGAGGCGTAGCTCTGGACGTACGAGAGCAGGTCGCTGGCCGTGAGGATAGGGTCCGAGGGCCCCGGCTGGTGAGATGCCGGGGACTGCCTCGGACCCTTACCCCCTAGGCCGTAGACCTGTCTCGCCGCCCCGCTTTCGATCAGACCTTCAGCGTGAGCTGTCAGGTATGTCGCCGGGATCGGCGCCTTCGACTTGACGGTCGAAGGGCCAATCCCAGGCGACCCGGCGGCAGGAGACATTGAAGCGTTTGGTTGTCCGAACGCTTGTGCCACCATCGGCGTCTTCGCCGTGATGGTTGCGGTGTTAACCGCCTGATTTGACGAGTTTGCCTTGGAGTTTGCGAGCATGGACTGATAGAACGCACGCCGACCCTTCCACAGGATGACATCCTCTTCCTCGTCAGAGTCCTCCCGGGAATGGGAAGACCCGACCAAGTCGTCGACCATTGCGTTCATCTTATTCGTGAGAGTCGTCGAAACTGGTTCGGAGATGACGGATCCCATTGGATTCGCCTGTCCAAGGCGACTCGCAGCTGCGGTCGAAGTTGCTCTTATTCCACCGGTATTGACGGGGATATCGCGTAGGGTGATGGTGGGATATTGTGCATTCCCAGTGTTGGAGTCTGTCGAGATGATGCCATCTTGGAACGCAAACGTATTATTCTTAACATCGATTGGAACGTTCTATTTTACAAGAGCATTAGCAAGCAGTTGCAAGATTTAAGTTTTTGGTTAGAGAGAGCTTACTCCGGCCGTGCACAATTCTATTCCGTCTTCTATCAAGTATAGAATCCTAGCAAGGGACTCTTGATTCGGATGATCTCGTTCCTTGATTCGAGCGACCTCTTTGCCGAGTCGTCGCGAATCCGAAATATCCATCAAGGGTTTGAAGCCGGCGATATCATCATCCTCGTCTAGCAAATATGGCGACGATTTCAAAGATCCCATCGGGAACGTGGAGAGGAGGAGGGAGAGTGTGGTCGCATATGTTTGCCACAGCTGCTTGACTTGGACGTTCAGAGACATGTCATTGGTCTCGTTCACCAAGATATGATGGGATATGAGTAACCATGCCGAGTATAATCTCAGACTGGGAAGCATGCGTCTAGTCACAGCAGAGACAAGTTCTGCAACGCTCTCTCGCGAATCCTGGGAAGTTCCATCTAATTCTTGCTGAAGAACCATTAAGATTGAGGTGAAAGTTTCAATGTTGAACCGAAGAAAGGTGACGACTTTGGGTGAGCTCAGTGTAGCTACACGCATCCTTAAGTTAGAATCAATCAGAAGATTTATATAGATCAAGTGTTACTCACCTCTATCCCTACTGAGAGCGAGGTGTTCCGCTGCGATATTGATCAAAATCATACGATTCAATATAACAGCCGGAACAGCTCGTTCCTTGACAGCAAGAGTGATTTGATTGAGCAAGTCACTCTTCAAGCTTTCATACTCGGATGCACTAGATTAAAGTTAGCACACATACTCCTATAGTTATCTTATCCATTGTTTAAACTCACTCTTGTGATATAAAGCAGTACGCATGATAGCGACTAAATATTGAGGTAATCTCTTCTGAAGTTTGTTCCTGGGCGGCTCGGTCTTTGATTATCTTGGTGAAGCAAATCTTCAAATTCCCCAGAGTCGTTTCATGGGTCGCCTCATCGGGTTCCTCAGCGAGAAGGGAGCGATAGAGGTAGTAGATTGCAGTAAAGTGGTTCTGCTCGTATTGAGCGAGAACGGCAAGCTGGTTGAATGCCTTGGGATGAGTGGGGAGAACCTTTCTAGCTAGAGCGTAATACCCTTTCGCGGGTCCCCAGTTCCTCGAATCGGGCTTGCGAGGATCCGGCTCTCCGTGATTCTCTCGATATCTGGATAAATCGCCGAGATGAAGGAGATTCTCATAGCATAAGAAAAGAGCAACGTTCTTGATATCCGACGAGAAATCCTTCTTCGTATCAGTTGGATCGACTAGAACCATCACAGATTAGCTGTATGATAATAATAATATCAAGCATCTAATCCTCGACTTACTCTCAAATTTGAACTCCTGAGCGACAAACTTCAATTGATTCAATCCGAAATGTGAAATCAAACGCTGAACCAACGAGCGATAATACTTTGTCGCCATTTTTACAAATTTTGTAAAATAAGCGTACATCTTGCGAAGTTCAACCTGTTTCCCTCCAGCGGTTGTATTCTTCTTCGTAGCATCCTTACGAAGCTGTGATACAAAGTCAGTACAGCACAGAGAGGAATCAAGTAACTCATGAGAGGGAACTTACGAGAGCGATGGCTTTCCCGTAGCGAACGATGATGCGGTGATGGGTCTGCCAGCATTTGCTCGGAATCTCCAGGTTCTCGCACGTTGCGATGTCTCGAAATATCATCTCTTCAACAAAGTTTCGGAGAGTGGATACATTCTCGTCCAATTCGCGTTCGAGGACCGGATCGCCGTTTTCATTCCTGTCTAAAAGTCGGTTGACCTCTTGGTCATATGCTATTGCTTGATCCATCGTTGCACCCAATTCTGTGCGTATGTTTGTATGTGTGTGTATGATGTATGTGTGTGTGTGTGTGTGTTTGAAGATGTGTTGCAACGTTGGGGGGGTTGGTTCGATTGAGAGGTAGGAGGATTGAAGGAAGGGTAAAAGAAGTTCTGAGATTTTATAGATGAGTTATGGGGGGGTTTATAGTGCAAGTCCAGTAGGTGGCTTACTGTGATTGGGTAAATGTTATGGCAACGTTGCAGATGAAAAGGACTGGAGCCTCAGAGTAGGAAGATAATAATAATAATAATAATAGTAGTAGTAGTAATAATAATAATAGTAATAATTATTATTTTGCAACGTTGACGGATGAGCAGTTGAAGGATTTAATAGAGGATTATGATGTTAGTTGAAGGGAGAATAAAGACTAGAAGAGTTTCTTTTTTTATTAAAAGTTTCTAGTTTAATGAGAGGCGTTGTTCCTGATCTATTTGTGCTATAATTTTTTGATTTTCCTATAAACAGGAAATAGGAAAGAGAGAGAGAGGAGAGACAGTGAGAGAGAGAGGTCTCATAGTATAACTGAGACTGTTAAAATAGGAAGAAGAAGGATAAGGAAAGAACGAAGAATAATAATAATGAAAAATGATATGCTTGTGGGATTTGCGATAGCCTATTTTATGCTTCTTTTGTCCCAGCAACCGGGCGATCACGATAGTTCGGATCAAACCCTCAAGACGAAGAAGGAGAAGAAGAAGAAGAAGAAGAAGGAGAAGAGGAAAAAGGAGAAAAATAAAGAAAAAGAAAAAGGGAAAGAAAAAAAAAAAAAAGCCCTCGTTTTGTTTGTCCTCGTTTTGTTTGTTCCCTTCCAGGCGATTATTATTATTATTCTAGTCGATGATGAGGTGGATGATGTAGGCGTTTATAATGTATAAGCAGGGGGGATATGTAAATAATTGATAAAATGTGTTCTTAGACCACCATATCCTTAAAACCCTCTCTGCTGTCGTTCTTCGCGTTCGCGCGTTCGTTGCACCATCTCTGCTAAAGTAAGATAACGCTGCTGCTGCTGCTGAGTAGTAGCAGTGGTGGTGGTGGTATTCTCACGACGTGGTGGAGGAGTAACAGGAGGGTCCGGGTGAGCGTGAGCGTGGGCGTGGGCGTTCGGGTTTGGGAAAAGTTGGCGGTTGAGACGACGCGGGCGAAATTGATCCTCCAGATCGTGCCTGATTTGTGGGTGATACTCAAAAGGTGGGTCAAGTGCAAGCTGTCTTGGCGCAGCGTCCCTACGACGACGTTCTTCTTCCCACTGTGCCTCAACAACGTCACGGCGAGGCCACAAGAGAGTGTCGTGGACGAAGGGGGTGAACAGTGGATGTTCAACCGGTAGGAGGAGGTGGAAGTGTCGGGGTGGTCGGGATTCAGAATTGGAACCTCCGTTCTCACGATCGAATAGATTGTCGAATAGCTCTCGAGGAAGTCTCATGGGATCGTGGAGCATTGGATCAAAATCAGGATGATCGGCAGGCAGGATCAATCTGTACATGTAAGGATGAATGAACCTCGGTGGTGGAGATGGAGGGGCAGTAGGAGGCATTTGAGAACGATTATCGGGATCCTGGTAGATTTGGAAGTGGGCATCATCATCATCACTATCGTCATCATCACCATCATATGCATCTACTGCTTCTACTTCTTGTTCTTCTCGCGAAGGAGAGACAGGAGCTTGAGTTTGTTCAGAGCCAGACATTGTGAGGAGAGAGAGAGAGAGAGATTAGATCAGATTAGATCAGATAAGAATAAGCGAGGGCTCGGCTAAGATTGCCGCGATGGATGGATGGATGGATGTGTTGGTTGGTGGGTGATTGGCTTGGAATAATAAGCGAGCTGTGGCGAAGGTGTTGATGAAAAGAAAAAAGGGAAGAAGAGCCGAAGGCAAGTGTGGCGAGTGGATCGGCTATTTATACTGTAAATTGTGTTGCACAGCCACACAGTGCCGACACACTTTGAGGCAACACATCTCCTCGGGCACTGTGCATGTATTATGGCCATACAATATTAATACAATATATGAGTGCACAGCTGATACAGTAGACAGTACCGCAATTGACATAGCTATTGATATCTCATAGTCGAGCCGGCATCTATTCAGTCCATCCAAATCATAAAACCACATACTCTCTACTTTTGAATATCTTGTTCTCTAAGGGATTAATTATTCACTTGCAAAGACCAGCAAATTTTCTTCAAATAAGAATATCTATAAATATCATCAAAAACTATTAAACATCTTAACAGAAAAGATAAAAATGTTAAGGAAACGCCTTGTCGCTATGCTACCCCCCCCCAAAAGGATAAATGTAAAAAAGGTATGATATATTCGGTACCGCTCTCCGATGTTACTCGAGAAAGAAAAGAGTAATAAAAAAGAAAGAAAAAAAGAAGAAGAAGAAGAAGACGGGTTAGAAAGATGAGTTGATGAGTAATGAAAAAAAAAGGTATCAGTCCCATACGTCCGAAGCAAACGAAGCAACTGTTGGTGTTGGTATATGATACTGGTTGAATAGATAAATCCCAAGATCCGAGAGAATCCAGCAGCAGTCGACCGTTTCACGGGCGAGATTTCTACCAAATTTCCCTCCAAACGCCTGGTTGTGGCGTTTTGAGAAAAAAGCCTCTGTAATACGAGGGAAGGGCTGCTATTGGTTGAAATATCTCCCCACCGCTCTGGAAAGTAAGCTTATTTCTCAAGGCTCGTCTGAAGTCTTCTCGCAACATCCTCGATAGCCCAAATGGCCACCCTAGCCTCAGCCAACTCCCCGGCCGGCGCGATAACCGTGCTCACCAGCATTTTCGAAGTATCCGGTCCCGCCTCCGGATTCAAAACAGGACTCGAAGGTGTCGACCGAACAGCGGTGCCAGGTGTGTCGGCAGGTTGGTTGGAAGGTGCCGACTGTAATACCACCAGCGAAGATTCCGTTGTTGACAGAGTTACTCGAACGGGTGTGCCGAGGCCCATCCGCCAGCCGGTCTCGTAGGCGTTGATGAAAGCGTGGGAGAGAGGACCGAGATAGTCGGATGTGGGTTCGGAGGTTGAGAGGATGGTGTTGGCTTCACGGTCCGTCAGGTGGGCTTTGAGGTGGGGGGCGATGTGTGAGAAGTGAGACTGGAGGTGTTCCAGTTTCGGCCGGCCGCCGTTAGCACCACCATGATGCGAGCGAGAATCGAGGTTGTCGTGACCGGATGGGTTCATTTTTTGGTTCGAATTTATGCTTTCGGATCGGAGAGGGATTTTTTTTTCGAGAGGGCACC
The DNA here is from genome assembly GCA_012184315.1 of Arthrobotrys entomopaga. NCBI lineage: Eukaryota > Fungi > Ascomycota > Orbiliomycetes > Orbiliales > Orbiliaceae > Arthrobotrys > Arthrobotrys entomopaga. The sequence continues at coordinate 7,063 of LDDX01000058.1, forward strand.
GATCTAGCTTTTGAACCAGAGTTCCAGGGAGGAAGATGGAAGGTGATAAAGGTGGGTGGATGGGAGAGATATCGAGATGGCTGGATTAACAGAAACGTGGTGAACATGAATGATGGGATGTTTGTGGCGGAGAGTTTTCTTTCTTTTTTTTTGGGTGTGCGGCGCAAACTACGGATTATCTTTCGCAGGACAAGACACTGGCACATCTTCCCAGCGCCATGGTTAACGTTCCGAGAGGAAAAAGACAGCTACAGCAGTCAGTCATCGAGCAAGTGGGGGGGCCAGTATGTATAATCGATGATTGGAGTAATCTTATAACCGGTTTGATACTCTCACGCATGCCTCTTCGGACATGGGCGGTTCATCCAAAGTCTCGATGCAATGTTCGATTGATCATTCTAGAATCAATGGATGGGTTCGACGGACACTAGTAAATATGAAAACGGTCTAGCCGTTTTATAATAAAATATATAATTCCCCGAGATGGGAATTCTAGTCGTTAGTTAGCGTCCGGTTTGAAGTTGACCGGTCTCGTCGTTATTGCATTGTCGTCATTTGTCGTCTCAGGCTTGCAGTAGTGAGACAGTAGTGGACTTGACACGCCCCAACGTCAGACAACACATCTTCGACATTAACAACCAAGTACTATACGTATACTCCCAGCATCAGTACTGGCCTAATTCCAAAGCTCTTCGAGAATCGAAGGGCTCACTTGAATTTCTTATTTCTTTCCATAATAGAGTTAGAATATAGAAAATATTCCTTTCTAATATATAAAGAAAGAGATCTCATCATGTTCAGGTTTCTTCCATATTATTAGTATCATTCAATTGCATCAATCATTCCCTTAACGTATATAACTCGTCCCATATCACATCTCATTTAACACTATTTCATAAATAAACATCTATAAAAAAAATATTTAGAAGAAAAGAAAGAAAATATTCATGAAGACTCCAACCATCATCGTCACCGGCCTCCTCGCCTCCTCTTCTGCCGCAATCCCCCTCATGAATTCCAGCCCTCGAAGTCCAGAATCCACTTCCCAAGGCCTCGAACCTCGCATCCTCCCAATGGCTTCAATTCTATCCCACACGCCAGACGCCGTGAAGGAACAATATTCCCGTGAAGGCAAAGGCTCCAAACCCCAAGCTCGAGATCTCGAACGCCGTATCCTCCCGATGGCTTCCATCACATCTCACATGCAAGATGCCGTTAAAGCAGAGTACACCAGACCGGGTAAAGGTCCGAAACCCGAAACCCCTAATCTCGAGCGTCGAATCCTCCCAATGTCTTCAATTTTATCCCATATGCCAGGCGCCGTGAGAGAGCAATACAGTCGCGAAGGTAAAGGCCCCACCACTCAGAAGGGGAACGACGGAGCTTCCGAAACCCCACCAACCGGTACCACCCATCCTAGTACTCGCAGTATCGATGTCGAGACTGCAGGTCTAAGAAGACGAGGCAATAGGGATAATACCGGACAAGCGGTCCAATCCGCCGTCAGCAGAAATTGTGATAGCATCCCGGAATGCAAGAAGGATCCAAAGGATTTCATCACAGAAGCCGTGAAGACTTCCCAGGATGCAAAAGATCCGATTGCAGAGACCAAGCAGTTTCTTGAAAAGGGGAAAGCGGAGCCAGGTATCGTCGATAGTATTGTAAAAGCTCTTTCGAGTGCCATGATTGGTGTCATGTAAAAAAAGAAGCAAAAAAACCATCCATGCTATTCCATTTTTCAGTCTGTAGTATATGGTATATATAACGGTGTCATGCTGTTCGGATAGATTTAGATTATTTTTTTTCTCTGGCGCAAAAGGTTTTGGGTTTGAATTCTGTATACATGTATATTAAATATCTCCAATAAAAGGAAGCTGGGCTTCTGATTACAAATTAACCTCTATTTAGTATACATTTGCTAAACCGAAGGGCAGTATTATTAATAAATGAAGGTACTTAAAATCACCAAACTAACTTGAGTACTTGCAAATTAATTCCAGGCTATAAACGACAGTGTAAGCACAGCGGTTATATATATAGAGATTTGAAATTAATTCTGGAGATGAGGGCATGCATGTTGGAGATTACAGGGACATTTGTTAGAATAATTATTAGAATAATTAAGTAAGTATCTACAACTTTATTGAATCCTATTTCCCCTTTCTCCCTTATCAAATTAATATACAAACCACGTATCATTCTCCCCGCGAATACTTAGACTAAACTCTCCTGAGAAACACATCTCCAACCTTTCTAGCCCACCTCGAAATCTCAGCCCACCTTGCAATCCTCCACTCTACAACCCCCTTACCCTCCCACTTTTCTAAAAATTTGACATTCTTGTGAAAAACCACGCTCCGCAGATCTTTACACCCATCCTCGATCCAACACCCTATATCCCTATCCAAAGTCTTCTACATCTCATACCCATTCGCATCTCTCTTAGTCTTGGTCCACGGTAACGTGACCTCCTTCAAAGACTTTATCCCCACGATATCAGTATAAAGATAATCACCACCACCATCACCACCCTCCCACGCCATCCCACGACCTTGCTCGTGAATTTTCACTTTCTGCAGGTTTGGAAATCGACGAGCGATATCCCAGAGGTGAAACTTGGTGAACCCGTTCATTGTAATTTCCAAATCGACCACATTCTCATATACCACCGGTCCCTCTTCCCCCGGCGGGTGAGCGCCATAGACTGTCATTTTCGGTCGTTCCACAACTCTCCCGACTTTCAAATGCAACACTTTCAAACTCTTCGCCGCGGCCGGCGAGACGGTGTAAACGCACTTCTCGAGGAGGGAATTTATGGGATAATAAGAATTGGGATCTCACGTCCTGCATTTGGCGAGTTGGGAAAAGATGGCGTTGAAAAGGGTGTGTTCGACTCGTGGAATGACTTTGTAGTTGAAAGAGAGGGAGGTGAGGTTTGTGAAGTGGGAGATGGCGGAGAAATAGAGGCGGTAGGGTGTTACTCCGCTTTTTGAGTGTTTTTTGGGAATGGGAGAGTCGGCGAATTCTAGGTGGCTGTATTCCACACATACAATAATAAAAACATCTATATATTGGCTTTTGCAATTATGGTATAGATGAAGTCCAGTGATGAATTATATCCGTTGCATGGATTCGATTCAGACTACGAGATTGATTGATAAATTGATAGATTGATTGGTTGATTGATTGCTTACCGAACATACTGACACACATTTTGCATTTGTTTTTTTTTTTTTTTTTTTTCTTCAATTGTTCCAACTTGCGATGCGTCACGCGGACGGAATCGAATATTTGAGGCGCGGAGAACTCGCGGTATTCTTTGCATTTGGAGCATCGTGATAGAGAGCTTATGTCTTCTGGTGAGAGGTAGGATGCTACCTCGAAGTATAATTCCGCTGGAAGAGTGAGTATACTCTTCATGATGATTTGCAAAGTATTATATACCTTAAGTTGATGATGTCGATTTGATTGGATTGAATTGATGGCAAGTTGATGTTGATGTTGATGATTGATAGATTGATTGCAACGAGACTATGATTGATTGATGAAGTCGCAACACAAATGCTATTTTTGAGCGGTGTTGGATTTGTGGGAAAGGTCTACCGCGTTGCGAGACCAGTCTACCGCCTATTTTACTCTCACGCTTTGCAACACCCAGCCTCGATCGAGCCCCAGGCGGACAGGCCGTAACGTCCTGAGTCTGGTAACACTGCGGGACCACTACAGTACCTAGTCTTGTTGGTCAAGAAGCTCAGCGTACAGTACCACCTAACCTATAAAGGGTTAAATCGATGACGACTTTCATAACCGTTCTCGCTAAACAAACTAATCTAGTCTTGTCGGTTCCTGTCGCTATGATTAAGATTTCTAGCCGGCACAATTAACAAGGCTATACGCTCCGTCTGTTCAATCCTTCGATAATACGCAATTAATCGGATATCCGGATCGGCTGCTAAATCAAGCGCAACCTGCGTCAAAGTCCCTGCGTAGGGGATAACCACATTGTTCAATATATGGATACCGCTTGAATAATATAAAGTATTATCAAGCCTCCAATTGAGCAATCCGATGCAGCGCATCTGCCTTCCATTCACTGAACGCCCTTCTCCGCTTATCGCTCAGAAAATCCAATCTATCCTGCATCTGCTCGATATCAGTACTCTACTTATCCATATGAAAAGTAAAAGGTAGAAGTCCTTACCATAGACCCAATTCCACTCTCCATCCCCGCCTCCCCTGCTGTTCTCTTCCCCTTCCCCTTCCCCTTCCCCATAGCCTCTCCAACCTCTTCATACTCCTCCTCCTCCTCCTCCATGTCTGGTTCTACATTCCCACCCTTTGGAATATCCATAAACCACTTGGTCTCCCTCATATCATCCCCCGCAACCTCCTCTAGCACCCCATCAACTTTCCCTCTCCACTCCGCCACATTCCCTCCCAAAACTACCACCCCTCTACCCTTCAAAAACTGATAAACAGCCTTGATCCGTCCTTCATACCACTTCAACTCCCCCCGTTTATCCAAACCCTCAAATTCACCATCCCCTGCCAACTCCTTTATAACGACAACATACACCGCCGCCAGAAGAGCATACCCGTCCTCCGTCAAGTTTTTATATTTCGTAGATGAAAAAATATACTTTACCCCAGCTGTGATATGAGGGATCGCTTCAGGCTTGTCGCCACAGAGATCGGGTATGACTGAAATATAAGGCTGTAGCTTCTTATCCACCTTTTCATTCCCTTCAACCGCTACTAATGAAGATAATGCAGAAGAGGGAGGAAACCGCGATGTTGATGTTTTCGAACGTAATGGTGTTTCACCCGTCGCAGTATTACTCCTACTACCACCACCGCCAGTAGTGGTCGTGGTAGTGGTAGTTGTGGTAGTTGTGGTATCAGCAGCGGATACCCCCCGACGCTGCCGTTGCTTCGACGGTGTATTAGTAGTAGTGGTAGTAGTATTATTATTCGAAGGTTTAAGAACCAACGTCTCCGAAAACTGTTTGAATAAAGTCTTGTACAACCTCGGCGGAACCGGGGCGGGTGGTTTATCCGATACGTGCGGTAAATCCAGTCTTGTCCTTAAACTACACTACTCGAAACATTTTTCCCACACCATGTTAGCAAAAAAAAACCAACTATTCTCCCATCTTTATAAGAATAATTATGATAATAATAATATATCGTGATTGCAGCACCCTACTTGGCAGCGTAGGTTTGGAATATATGAATAGGAAAAGGGGGGGGGATATACTTGATACAAGCCAAATGAGCACAAACCATCTCCCGCCCCGCTTCCTCCGTCGGATTTAGATTCGAAATCTTATGCCGCGATTGCGCAATCAGCGATGCCGTCGTGTCGATTAACTCGCGGGGAATCCCGTTCGTAGCAGTCGGGAGCAGCATTGTTAACGTTCTTTCTATCGTTCTGCTCATCTTTTCATATCACATCATACGTCGTATCCGTATTTGTATTCGAATGAATGGCAGGATGGATGGATGAATTGAATCTCTGGGTGATTTATCGGATGTTGTCGGAGGAAATAGGTGGTGAATTAGTTGTAGGATTATATATGTGATATGAGCTGGGGTGTTGGGTGAAGGTGGAAGACGCGACGTTGGAGGGGATCTTTTTGGTTGATTGGCGAGGTAAACGCGGTGCGACCCGCGGTGCAGCAACAGGGGTTTATAACGTTTATGGTAATACTAAGTAAGTAGTATATAGGACAGTACATGCACATGTAAAATTTGAAATTCTGTGTACCTTCATTGAAGTCTGTGAGGTTTGAAAAAACAAAAATCGCAAAACGCCTGGGAATATATGCAAAGTTCAACATGCAAAGTGCAAAAGTCTTCCAAAAAAAAAAAAAATAGAAAAATAGAACTCCTCGTAATGCCCAGAAATATAAAAAATAATAATAAACCGACAAGATCAAGAAAACATCGCTGTCAAAGAACCATTAATATGCTAAACAAATTTCGCTAATAAGCAGGAAATCTGAAAACTTTTTCTTCTCCCCCCTCCATCTCATCAAATATATAAAAAAAAAATATTAAAGAAAATAGGAATCGACGGCACCATCTGAATCGTTATACTGATTCTCTAAATACGGCTCCTGTCTCACCGTCCTTCTGGCTCTACTAACCGGACTCCCAGGTGTATCCGGGATACCCTCTTCCTCCATTTCTTCCTCATCATCATCATCACTCAAATCATCCCTCCCAACCACCTCCCTTGACAACGGACTTGTTGGTCGCCAGCGTCCATCCATAGTCGCTGCGGTGTTGGGGGTAACGTATTCCCCGTCGCTAGCAGACGACACCCAAGTCTTGACCTTCAAACTATTTAATCCGCTAGGTGTCGCCGGTGAACTTTGCGTCAGTTGTGCTTCCAACGGTGGCGAAACAGGTTGATATTCCACGCTAGTATCTTCCAACATACTCTCAGAGATACTATCGACGGAAGTGTTACCCGCGGCTTCATCGTAGAACCGCGCGGGAATAGGTGTCCGTTTCACATGCGACATTGGGGTGTCCATATCGCTGGAATCCCGTCGTTGGTGGATATACTCCCGCAATCGCTTTTTGTGACTTGCTCCTCTGCCCGATTTCGGCCGCACTCGCGGTGGAGAAGGGGATGTCGGCGGGGATTCCAATCCAAGATGGTCTTGACTTCGTCCTGAAAATACTGTGCGGACGAGCCCTGCTTCGAGGTTATTCGTTTTACCAAATACGACAAGACAGACGACGAGTATCATGAGAAAAGATTGTGCGATTGTCATGCGTTTTTGAAAGACAATTTCGTCAGCGAGAAGGGTGAGGCGGGTGCTGATTGCTAGTATTTCTCGCTCTGATAGTTCGCGTTGGGTGTCAAGCGCGATGACAGTCGATTGCCACAGTTGATCGTATTGTACTCTCTACACACACTATTAGTATGAATTAGAGATATAATGATAAGAGGGGGCTTACAAATTCACGTAGTTCTCTAAACACTGTGGAATTGAGCGCATCTAGATACGAGGCAGATTTGTTGAACTGTCGTTTCTCCATCTTACTAAACGTGTCGCGCATCAGACGACTTTGTTCTTCGATGTATTGCAATGAAAGTGTGGCGTTCGCTTCGAGAAGCTGGAGACGCTTGTGAATGGTTTTGAAGAAACTCTCCTGGGTAGTAGGGGCAGGTGTTGCCGGTGAAATGGTAGAAGGAGAGCGAGAGTCTGGATTTCCAGAGTTGCGGGCCGCTGAGGCTTCCGTGTGGGAGATGTGGGAGTTCTCATTCGGAGTGGGCTTTGAATTTCTGGTCGCAGGTTTCGAAGACACTCTATCGGAAACAGGTGTGCTAGTAATTCCACGGTCTTCGTCCGGGGAAACGTCCTTCGAAATCGGAGATGCAGATGTCGAAGATGGATTTTGCGAGCTAGACTTGACCTCTCGCTCTTGATTCTCGGATCCGGTGGCTGGTGCATCGAGGGATGAATCTACCGCGAAATCTCCAACGTTGGTAGGGTCTGCGAGAGCTGGTCCAACGGAGTCGGGAGGACGTAATAGCGTCGATTTGGCAGCGGGCACGATTTCTCGTGTTGGCGCACCGCCTTCTTCAGCGCTCGAATGGAATCCGGCGGCCTCTCGGCTCGCCTGTTCCACCTTGGATGCCTCCTCGATAGGTCCAGCGACAGCCTCCGGTTCCATTTCCTCGTTTTCATCCTCGTTATATCCTCTTGCAAGCTCTTCCTGGTGTCGGAATTCTTCCATCATAGTCGTGCCGTGAACCCTCAACAAACTAATCGGACAATAAAACTCCTTTCCGTAATGGGTGAGAAATTCGATACGGATGTATCTCGCCCAGATCAAGGGGTTCTCGACCAAGAATGCCTGGATTTCTCGCGAATTCTTCGCTTCAAAGACACCCAAATCCTTCCAACCGGCGCTTTTGACGGGATACCTATCGCTGACACTGATTCGAAAAGTCCGAAACATGCTCGAGAAGAATTCGTAATTGGCTAGCACGATCGTGTCAACGAGAATATCATCACACAACTCGACAATGACAAACTTGTTCTTAGCACCGCACTTGTTTAACATGTAGCTATCTTTGTTCTCCACCAGGATTGAAGACGAGCCCTTGCACTCCGGGTTTGTCTTGTGAACGGTTGCAGCACAATCAAAAGAAGCGTAATTGAATCTTTCCTTGCAAGTTTTACCTGCGTCTTTGGACCGAACGTGTTGAGTGGGTTGGATGGTCTCACTCGGCTTCGGGTCGTTTCGAATGTTGACACCATCATCATCCTTTTCTTCCCCATCGCCGAATCCCAGATCGATCTCTGCGTCCTCGCCGAGGGCGTCGAGAGCACTAGAGATGGACGGCCGTCGTCTCGCTTCCTTTGCCGGTCGTTCTCCAAAGTTCTCGGCCGATTGGCCGACTTTGGCCAGATTCTGGGCCTTCCATTCTTCGAACGATAAAAAGTTGGCAGTGTCGAGAGGTGTCTCGGCGTCTTCCGTCGACGGTGGTTGCTGGGATTGAAGGAGGTCCTCGGAGGGTGAATTGGGAGGGTGGGATCTCTCAAATTTGGTTCCAAAGTCGATGGAGGTGGTGGTGGCCAATCCGACCTCGATTCTCAGGGACGGGTTGTGGAGGTGGTGGTGGTGGTGGTGTTCCAAGTGACCGTCGGTGGAGAGGATGTGTCTGCCTGTGGCGTTTGTGGAATCGGCGCCGATGGGACCGGCTCTGGAGGTTCGAAGGCATTGTTGGGGCAGACCGTGGGTGATGTAGTTTGCCGTCCGGAAGGGGCAGGTTGAAGTGTTTATGATGCCGTTGTGGCTACCACCAGCACCAGCACCAGCACCACCAATGGTAACGGCGGTCGGTCTAGACTCGCTTGTTCCGGTGACCAGAACGGCGAGAGAGCAGTCGGGACGGAAGGCGAGGAGGAGGAAGCTGGTGAGAAGGAGCCGGAGAAGCCACGCGTGGGAGCATTTCCCCTTCTTCATGATCCAGCTATGAAGGGCGCGAGAGAAACGACAGAGAAAGGAAGCTGGGCCAGCGGGGCGATAAAGAAAAGAGAAATTGGGGAAGGAACAAATCGTATTCGAATAATTAAAGGGGATCAGAGAGTGATTACTTAATTTTATCGGATCGTTCGTTATACTCCGGGCTGGTTAACGAGGAGGACGCTGGGATTCATGGCAAGCGAAAAGGACAGACTAGTATACTTTAACTTCTATAATCAAGTACTTACTCAACTTATCCACTCTCTATCTTAGAAAGAAAAATAAAACACGGGAAAAGAATACTTGAAGTGTATAAGAATCTAGAAATGCGATAAAAGTTGGTTTGAGAAGGATACATACAACAAAGAAAGGAAAAAAAAAAAAGAATCGAAAAGATGGAGTCTGTTTCTTCTATCTTTTTTTGGTGGATAAAAAGAGGGAACCCACCAGCTAACGGAACGATAGCCAGCTAATTATATTAGCACGGTAAAATAAAAGAAAGGCCCCCTCTTTGCATTTGAATCATCATTGCTGGGATGGGAGGGGGAAGGGGAAGCATCTCTCTCCTCTTCTCTGCTTCGAATCGATTTCTGCTGCTGCTGCTGCTGCTGGTCCCCGTATTAATTATGTTTTTTCGCATGTGCTTTCCTGCAGCAAGGTCATCCATCAGCTACATACGTACATGTACATACGTGTATGCACTGTGATATCGTCGCTCGAGCACTAGCGAACTAATAGAAATTCAAGTTTTGATTCGAATTTCATCGTCTCGAAGTGTCAAGTGGAGTCCGCTGCTCTTCTTCTTCTTCTTCTTCTTCTCCTTCTGATTTTCTTCCGTTAGCACAGCAGCTAGCCACATGTCCAGCATATTTTTATATTTTTATATTTTATTTTTTCTCCATCGTGCATGTTCGGTCCATGCATCGAATCACACCCCCCCTCCCTCCTCCCAAACGGACAGTCGTTCGAGGTTTGGTTGGCAGGGCGCCTTGTCCGATGTGCTGGTTGGCTGGAGTTTCAACTTCCTTTCTTCCTTTCTTTCTTTCTTTCTTGCTCTCCTTCGAATCTCTTCCCACCCGTCGGAACAAACATTCAATCGATTCCTATGCGGAGAACACAGCTTACTCTACTTTCCCCGTAAAACCAAGCAAGTAAGTAAGTACTAAATAATTAATCGTCGGTATTCTGTCTGGGAATTTCCTTCGGGCCGTGAAATAGAGCTATCCGTCTCAGTCCTGCATGGGTTTACGGATTGCCAGCAAGCTCCCCTGTCCGATGCAATGATGCCCTGGCTGGATACCATGCAACCTTCAATCACAGCAGCAGCAGCAGCAGCAGCAGCAGCAAGCAGAATCCGTACGAAGCCCAGCTGCGAAAAGAGCGTGGCCCGGGTTCTGGCCGCTGCCGCTAAAACCTTTAAAACCCCAACCTCCTCCTCCTGTATGTATGTATGTATGTATGTATGTACATGTGCCCTTTCTCCGTCCGCTGTCGGTTGGTCGAAACGGCATGCGCAATGCACAGCCCGATTGGTCTCACCTATTTTACCACACACCCAACTCAATACACCCACTAATACCAAACTTGGGTTGTTTATATACTTAGTCAAGTATCTACAATTTATTCAAATGTTCCAATATAATATAGTTATAATAGCCTTGTGAATTCCGTCGGGTCATACGATAGATAGCATTTACGATACTACCAGTTTAGTCTAAAAATACATAGTAGTAGTGATAAATATATAAATGACATATTTGAGACCACGGATCAAATCGATTACTTTTGTTAGTTAATTTATAATATTTGCGGTTAACGCGGTTGCATTTAAATTCCAATACGCAACCGAAAGCTCCGGCGACAATGAGCCAAACCCCGTTCGTGAAGGAAATATTGGAACGGGAGTTGCTGAAATGAGGTTGTTCTTTGAGGAAGACTGATATCTCTATGCCTGGTTCGAACCGCCCGGATTCGAGGCTAGGTTTAAAGGTGAGATTTGGATCCTTTATGGCATACATTCCTACGATGGAGCCTCGTGCTACCGGGAATGGCTGGTGGTAGTAGTTTCCGGCTGCGATATTTCTAGTATCGTTTTGTAGGCTATCCGTTTTGAAAGATGTCGAGGATACTACACTGATTATTCCCATGAGAGGGAGAAGGCCGGTAGTTGAAGAAAGGAACCATCTTGCTTTAGATTTTGCGGGATAGAATTCAAGGGGGAATATTAGATCATAGGGAGTATATCTATCCATCTATCTATATAATACGTATCAATCAATCATAGATAAGAAACGATAGGAGGGATTGAGAGTTACGGATTTCCCCCATCTCTCACTTTGGGTAACCTAACCGATTGTGCTATTATAAGTAAGTATATATTCTAGAAGGCAACAGATTAAAGTATATTAAATGATACATGTGGAGTAGAGGAGTCGGGCAGAGGCCTCAGTTTCACATCGTTGTTGTCATGCATGTTATATAAACTTGATTATTCGTTTACCATTTTTTATTTATAAGAAACCCAACCGACAGGCATCAACGAGATTGATAGTCAAATTTGCAAAATTGCCAAAAAAAAAAAAAAAAAAA
>LDDX01000058.1:18680-49491 GCA_012184315.1 Arthrobotrys entomopaga
CATAAGCTTGAAGATAATATGATAATCATACCAGGCTGCTTGCAGTTCTTCAAAATCATCGAGTTGCCAAATACTTAGTAGTTGTATACTATATTTATATAATGTAATGCTTTCAAACTTTCAAAGGCTGCAATTGCGTTCTCAAAACTAAAGAGACATTATATATTGTCAAGTCTGCCAAAAAAACACCCCGGCTTGTCAAGCATGTGTAGTTGAATTGTTTTTTATATACACAACCGACAACGCTGATGAAAGCGGTCCATCCAGATCACCATCGAAACGCAGAGCATTCGCCCGAAATCCCTGCGCGGATTTCGGGATCGGATACTCCAACACCACCTTTTTATCCGTATGACCAGACATACTCGCCTGACTCTCACCATAGTAGAATTCTAGATGGTACCGAGGAAACATATACGGCATCCCGGATCCGGACGCGAGATATTGTGCGGTAAACCGAAGCTTACGCCAACCCCCATTATCAATCCCCTGCGGGTATAAGAAAAAGTTGACGTCCGGCGGGTCGGTCGAATTCCCCGGCCAACGTACGTCCACATCGGCGGCCGACCATGTTCCGTTGACTTTGGAGTCTAATTTGATCCCGCCGCCATTTGTTACATTACCACTACCAAAGCTCAAGCTCAACGGGATGTTATGAGTGTCGAGTACCCCGTTCGTGAATGAAATATTAGAGACGGGTAAGGATCTAGTGTTGTTGTACCCTGCAGGCTGTCCTTCTTTGTAAAATACTGATATCATCACGATATTTCCATCCTCTAGGGCGTGTATGCCTTCGATGTTGTTTTGCAGTACCGGAAACGGCTGGTAGTTTCCAGCGGCCGTTGTGACATTCAGTGGATGGGTGCTGTTTGTCTTGAAACGAGTCGAGTTGCGATCGGTATCGTGATATGAATTTGATGATACCATCTCGATGAGACTCATCAAGAGGAGAAAATAGTTGATGAAAATGGTCATTTCTGGATATCCTGAAGTATATATGAAAAAGTACTGAAGTAAATTTCAAAAGTCAAATGATCAAACAGTCATATATAGGTTAAATTTGTCGTAATATCTATCAGTGGAATGAAAAAAATCAACCCCCAATGGTCAACGAGAGTGATAGGATCCTAGGATTTAATTTGCACGTTTACGCACGGTCCTTCGTCTGGATATTTATTCAATTGTTGCCACCAATTTTGTGTTTTATGGGAATGGTAGTTTTTCGAGCAATAGACTGTAGAGACAGCAAGGAATCAATTTTATATTAATCATGCATGACGCACAGAGAATCGATCATTTCCCAGGCTTAGCTCAGCCTTGTAACGTATGGTTGTAATGTATTTAAGTATACTTACAAAACTCAAATTTGAAACCTCAACTAACATACAACCAACTTATAAGGCGTTATAAAGGGAGCAGAAGGCTTTACATTTATACGAAGGGTTGGTGGCCAAAAGCTAAGGGCATGGATATATTGAAACCCCTGAAAGACATACTCTTTGCAATTAGTATCAGTCTCGGCCGTTGACGTTTGGCTTCACGTTTGGCGCATTTGCGATTATATATAATTACTTATGTATATATAACACGATCAATAAAAAATAAAATCATGCACCAAAACTAGTTTTATAGGGGCCGCCAGCCCTGGTTTAGTTACAAGACTTAGTTTGTATCACTTTGCCAGTCAATCATAAAATTTAAAATTATAAATGGAAAAGATTCTTTATTTATTTATTTATTTGCTTTTAAAAAAAAGAAACCGTCAAACGAACTGTTCAAGCAACGATTTGGGTAAGTTTAGGTATACAACTGAATCGATAGTTCCGTCGTAACCGAGGAGTCGTGATCTACAGGTAAATGCCACAACGCACGCGATTTGAGTTCTGGTGGGACACTCGAATCTCTTTGAATGAAACACTCCGAAATTTGATTGCTGTAACCGAAAACATTCTTCTCGCTCTCGCCACGGTAGAATCTGAGAAGGTAACCGGAAGAATATTCACCAGCTATAGCTAGGCCGCGGCCGCTAATATATTCCACACTAAAGCGAATCTTGCGCCACCCCCCATGACTGTTGCTCATGTTCCCTGGTGGATAGGCGACCTGATCCACGGAGAATGGATGGATCGAGGTTTTTACGATCGCGTCCGACCATGTCCCATTGACCAGTGAAGAGAAAAGTATCGGTTCCTTCAACCTGCCATCGATCATCATGCTAAATGTATTATTTATGGCTTCCATATCACCCGCGAAAAAAAGAAACGTTGCGTCGCTTTCTTCGAAAACTAGTGGTTCTCTCCAAAAAGTTGATATCATCCATACGGCTCCATCCTCCAAGGACGCCGGGATGCCTCCAAGGGAATATGGTAACACCGGGAACGGTTGATATTTACCCGCTGCTAGTGCTGCCATCGTATTATTTTGTGCGAGGATGGTGCTCTTCTTCTCGAGTACAGGTAGCGCGGAGGAGACCGAATATACCGTATTGATAAACCCCACGAGCAGGAGATAATAGTTGAACATTGTGTTCATTGTTGTTTAATTTATGAAGCCGATATATCGATAGACATAGATTTGGTTGCGTTGTTTGGGTCTGGTTACGAGACTGAGATTTGGTTGCAATAATGTGTATATATATAACGATCTCAAAGTAAGTACTTAAGTATATATATTATAAGAACTGGGTATATACGGGAGGAAAATAGATAAAAGTTTTGAAGAATATCCGACTTGCTTCTATCATATATATTTATGCATACTTGGTATACATTGGAAACGGAAATTTTTACTCGTCATCCTCGCAACGAACGAGTTTATATATATCAAAGAATATATTCCTCTGTCATGTCACTGGCGTAAATATTTATTCAATTGTACAATTGTGCCACCGACCAATAACAATTTGATGTAACCAAGTGAATACTTAATCAACGAAAAATTATTTGATATATATATCGATATCACTTCCGGCACAGGACCGGTTTTAGCTCCCCACTTGGCTTCATACTGTTGTTATTTGTCTCGTAAACAAGCCGCGCAGCGCGCGCACGAAGGTTGTTATATGTTGCTCTGGTTGGGTTTATATATCTGAAACCTAACCAAGGGGCGTTGACGGAGGCACCGCCTTTCGCTTCTCCTCAGTTGATCATGATATCAACTGGGGTCTCCTAGTGAGATATACAACCGATTGTTCTTTTTCGATGGTGAACTAAACATCTTGTAGCTATAGAAAAGGCATAATTATGGATGCTATTTCTAATCTTGTAGGCCCAATCTCAACATATGATTATACCTCGAAATAGTTATTATCGAGGCAGTGTAACCAAGTTGACTTTATTACATAGCGCACCTTCATATGCATTTTTAAATTTACATACACAACCTATAGCTATATAGTTTGCGTGAAGTTTCTTTATTACGAATAGAGTTGCACTGGAGGAGGGTGGGATTGTCTCGTAAACCAGTCGCGCAGCACGAAGGGATGGGAGATGCTACATTCTATTTATTTTTTTTTAAAACAAAAAGACAAAGTAGCTAGCTTGCCGATGAAGGGTATCATGTCTCCTTCTGAAATACAGATATCTAGTAATCAAATATATGTATATATACATATATAGGTGCGAAATTTCAACAATAGTTGCAGAGGTAGAGTGTTATTTGGTATCCATTCGAAGCCGGTGTTGGGCGCTAGTACTTGGGGGGGTGCTTGTAGAGGGCTGATATCTCCACAGCAATCCCGGCTCCGGCTTCGAGGGCGTGCATGTCTACCATCGATCCTCTTTTCACTTTGAACGGTCCTAACTTTGGATTCAAGGCTTGGAACGACTTGGGATTTTCTATGGGTCCGTTCGTGGTGGGTGTAGGTGCGCTAGGATTCGAAGGAGCGGATAATGCAAAGTGCACTAGTGGGTGACGCTCATTAAAAGGAGAGAATAACTAACTAAAGGAATCATTTTGGTGATCTAGTCTGAAGCCCAAGGTAGTCACTAGCAAGGCAGTTTTATAGATTGATTTTATGTCAGTATAGAAAGAAAAATTGAAAATTGTATATATAAAGGTAGAAAAATTATCCCGCATACCAGCCGCGAGATACGAAGTATATAGAAATTAACGGGTAAATATGTCGACGATCCAATCGTAGTATTGGAAACACTGATTCTATGATAGTGATCAATTTACCCTCTTGGCCTTTCGAAGGGGTATTTAGTGGTCTCGCTGTAGTATTTAGCCACTCGCGCTAACCCCATGGACTACAACCCTGCCTTGTGAGCATGTAAGCCAAGAAGAGAATAGTCTACGGCGCAGTAAACTGGAGTTATATAGTTCCATGCAGTTTTATTTTCATGTTGTTGTTATATTGTTATATCTATAAAACACACAGTTCGACTGGGCTCGCGGTGTTGAGTTCCATAGAGCTGTACAGTCCTGTAACAAAAGTTTAAACGTTTGATACAACGAGCGCCCAAGCATTGACTTAACGTTGCATGAAATATCTTAAACCTAATCCAAAGAATATTATATTACGTACATTGTGAGAAAGGATCATTGTAACTAGTCTCCGTATGTGAAATTTCAAACATGTGTTTACATACATCTACCTCAAGCATGAGATGCATTAGAAAGGGTGAGAATAACAGAAACAAGAGGAGAAGGGAGGGAGGATGGAAGGATGGAAACTACAAGAATTAATCAATGGCAAGGGAATTCTCTTCTGAGTATTCAATTTGAACGTCAGTCCAAAGGGGTGCAAACCGGTCGCAATCAAAATACAAAGCTCGCGGCATAACGTTACTCTCTCTAATCTCATCCGGAATATAGTACGCATAATCCCAATAATCTCCCTCGCCCGTTCCGTTATAAAACCGGGTCCACCAAAAATCACGATTCGTTGGGTTTCCCGGACTATGCATCGGCATGTATTGAATGCGAAATTGGATATTACGCCACACCGTATTATTGTTCCAGCTCACATCTTGGAGTGCGAAGCTGCCAAAGGGTGAGTAGGGAGGAAGAGTTGGCAGCAGCGATGCGTTCTCTAGCGTATCTTGCCGGCCGTCTTCTAACCACATTCCGTTAATTTAAGACCTAATGAGAATACCCCAATTCAACCTTCTAAAGGTGAAACTAAGCGGGATGTTGTCTTTGTCGTTGGTGCCGTTTGTAAAGTAAATAGTAGAATTGGTGCCCTGAATCGTTGGCACTCTTGTGAAGAAGGTTGAAATTAGAACGGACGCCCCGTTGCTTCCACCCTGGAAAGGTATAATCTCTGTAATGTTCCCTCTTTCTACTTTGATGGAATTGTAGTCTTCGATTTCGGCTAAGGACACTATTATTGTCGGCACCGCCGCCGGAGAAACGAGGTTGCGGATTCCCAGGAAGGGTAATAATTTGTGAAAATGACCGAAAATAATCATTCTGTATTAGGACTGTATATAGAGTTTCGAGTACTTAAGCGCGATATAAGATGGCTAAAGATAGTTGTTGACGACCAAGAGTTCATTAATGGGGTGAAAAACCTGGGTAATAGAGTGAATGGGTGCTTGTGATATTTCGACATCCCGCCGGTTGCAATAGGATAATGCTATTTAAGTATTCATTATAGGACTAGATTTAGCCAATCAATCGTCACTCTAATAGCTAAAGCCAGATCGATATCTGAAACCTCCCTTCAATGCGTGTTACTAGAATTAATCGTGTTGGTTCAATCTTTTTCGGGTCAATCCCGACGGGATCACAAGGAAGGCTGGCAGATTTTCGGATCACGTTCAATAGTTGGTTTATGACAGTCTCGCTAGCGGATGTAGCATGCAGGCTCCAAACTAGCTAACATTATTTCGTTGTATAATCCATTAGGAGGCAATTGTTTAAGTTTTGTATACTAATCGTAAGGTTCAGACTCGTATCCCCACACTAGCAGGCAAGTTCTGAAAGCAAATATTTGAATACAAAAGACGAATGTCTGATATGGGTGGTTTGTTAAAGCGCACGAGATATACGTATATATACACATATAATAATAACGAGATCAACGTTCAACCCTAGTACTAACGCCATCAAGCTATACCTCTAGCAGAGGTCGTGAAGGAACTTGATAAACAAATCTTAGACCACTCTCGGGTATGTAGTTCAAAAAATATATCCATTCTGAGATTTATGGGGTCGTGGATCGATACCTAATATACAACAAGTTTGATTGTTATAATTATATTAGCCCCCTTGTTATATGTGTTCCAGTTTTGTCTTGTCAATCAACCGCGTTCTATAGCTCATACAACATTATCTACCATGGAATTACAGCTATCAAGGTATCCAGATCCGAAACCAGATACTTGGGTTTTGGTTTGTATGAGATGAGTTGCCTTTACTATCTCCGGGTCGAATGTAATCATATCTTCCAGGCCATAGAGGAGGGGTGCAGTTCCTTTTGTAACAAATGCTAATCCGCTCAAGACACACCTAGAATCAAAATCTAAATAATTTTTTGGGTGTTCGAATATATTCTAGGATGATATAATATTTCCGGATGTGCGAAGTCTTATTACCGCAGTACGCTTAGTAAATATATTGTGTATATGCGAATTTTCTGTTCTATAAAACCCAGAATATATATACACAATTTACAAGGACACAGGAAAGGAGGGAATAGAGAAAAGTACAAAGAACTCGACGGAAAGCAGGCCCACACATCCTTATAAACTCTGAAATAGTCACCAACGCGCATGGAATACTAAACATCAAAACCACTAGAACTCCGCATCTTGATCCACATAGTCAACCTGAAGCTCTTCTGAAAGCGGCCCGGTGACTTCACAATCAAAAAATATAGCCCGTGAACGAATTCCCGCTTCCTTCACTTCTTTTGGAACAAAATACGCATAATCTATAGTCGAGTGAGTTGGATCATACCCTCCCAAAGTCTTATCGGTGTCTCCCAGGTAAAACCGAATCCAATAATAATCCAGCTCAAGGCCATCAGATTCCGTCTTATTCCCTTTGTGATATCTGACGAGAAAGCGAACCTTACGCCACTCGCCGTTGGGATGATACATTGCCTCCCCGACGTTGAAGCCTTCGGACCTGTCAAGGTAGTCACGTGTATCCGGTGGTATTGAATAGCCGCCAGCGAAGTCGCTCGTGTCGTTGCCATGTAACCACTTCCCATTGACTTGAGAATTTATTTTAAGCCCCTTATCTAAGGGACCGAAGCCGATGCTAAGGGGTATGTGAGTCCTGTCGTGGCTGCTGTTTGTGAAGGAGATTCGGGCCATGGCCTGCGGAGTAAGCCAAGATTGTTTATAAAAGGTTGAAATTAAGATATGGGAACCGCTGCCGTCTTCGAGAGCGTGAATGGGTATCGCACCCTTTCTTCCAACATGCAAGGGCTCGTAATTTCCCGTTTCTGGTGTGCCATTGATTTTCAGACCAGGTGCGTCGATACCATTACATTTCGGTAGATAAAATATCCCAAGAAAGGGGAGGAGGTTTCGAAATATCATCTTGAGATTGAGGGTTTTAAGGACTCAATATCGGATAAGTAAAATTTGTTAATAATAGAGATTGGAGTTCTTTGTCTTGACGGTTCCAAATTTTATTAAGGTTTATGAAAATAATTAATTAAATACCATCCCTTTTTAGAGAACCAATGCTATCTCGATAATCGATCTAAGATCTATCAAAGTTACATTGACAACCGCGCCTACCCTATTTTATACCCGAGTACTTTTGAAGAGAGATATACGCGGGTCGGGGAAAGGAGCCACTGCTCCCTTTATAAAGTATGCGAGCTGGCCAGTAATTCTCATAAATTAGAAAAGGTATAACGTTAAGAAGAGGATAGATTAACTGCAACTGCGGCACAGGGTGTCTCGTATTGCAGCTTAGTCTAATATAACTGAGAATTTAAACCAGGAACAAGATCAAAGAATCCGAGACAATAAAGAAAGTTAGGCTTGAGGCGAAATCTTAAAATACCTGAGACTAGTCCAATGTTGTGGCGTAATAGTGCGAGTCGAGGGATTTCATGGATCTGGAACACGTCGAAACTTTATATATATTTATTTGAGAAGACGAATTTTGGAACACAGATAATTTCACCCACATACAACTATTCAACCGGTTGTCTGATTTATTTTCTGGTTTACTCTGAGTTTTTTTAATCTCAAGACTATACAGCCTCGATCTTAACATTGCCTCTCGTATCGCGATAGAGCCCGAAACTGAATGTTATATTTAACCAATCGCGCGAGCTGCAAGACGGTGGCAACATCCAACATCCAACATGATCCTACACTACATGTAGCTATATCACCACTTAAACTTGATCTAACGCTTCGAGTTTCTACAAATGTTTGAACAGCCATCTCGTCAAGCTGTATAACTACTTAAGTACTTAATTAGCTAGTTCAAGGGCCGTGCTTTATACTAGACGGTGCCTTCCCCGCTAACCTTTATAGTAAGGCGAGTTTGTTTTCTAAAAAATATGAAGAAATAAAAAAAGGGATTCGCGTTCTCGAGTTCTCTGGCTGATACCATTCAACCCTCTAAGTTGATAAAATGAAAAAAAAAACTCGGCGATGGCTGGACGGGAAGTGTATTTGTGTCTTCTCCCTTATGCGTCAACTTTTTGAGTTAGCTTCATTACGAGAAGAATATTCGGGTGGGCAGATTTCACCTTACTGATTTCTCAGGCGGTTTTGGTCCTTACGTTTTCGAATGGTTCCGCATGTCCGCTTCTGAATGTATTTGATCTTGCAACTCAACAGAGTTGCGACACATTTGTAGGCCACCAATTGAAATTTATGGCCTGCTGGACGCCAAATATCGAGGTACGATCGGATCTTGGGAAATAGGGGGATCATCAAAAACCAATAGCTCCAAATCAGACCTCAGCGTCCTTCATTTACCCTCGCCGGCGATTGGGCAGGTGCATAGCCATCCAACCTCATGCCCTCTATACCCTAGATCGAAAGCTTTCCTAGCATCTATAGATCTCGCGCTAGGACGAGTGGGAAACCTATCTCAATTTTTACCACAGCCAATATTGACTTTGTGCCATTAAGTGAAAGCCGGTGAGCATAGATACCCCATGCAGGACGGACCCTGTCTTGGAACCATCGTTAATTTGTCCGGTTGGCGACTTTATTGTTAAATTCTCGTGTTTTACATATGAAAATGTCAAGATTCAAAGCCGGCGAGATAAAAGGCCTGTGATTCGGGATAAACCTGCGCATATTAAATATTATTCGCGAGCTAGAATATACAATTGTATATATTTATTTTTTTCATATGATATTATTCTTAGAATATAATTAGCTGAGTCTCGTGCTAGTATTAAAGGACCTGATAGTTATATTGTTGAGCATAGGTATCACAGTCTCGGTATTAGAGTTGTAGAAAGTAGTGTCTGCTCTGGGAACGAGACTAATGCAGAAAGATCGATTGTTGATGAAATCTAAATTTCAAAGCTTAAAATAAACACGCCATACGTAATACATGAACGGACAACAGTTACTGCTCGCGATTTGAAAAATAAACTCCCAATCGATTGCCTCCTTCTTTCTTTCTGTTCTTTCCTTCTTCCTTGCAACCAACCAACCATCCATCCATCCATCCAATACATACATACTTACCCAAGTACACACATTACATCGTCATCACCATCATGAACGTCACACGTTTCTTCCGCCGTCGCCATCTCTTGTCGCGCCCTTTTCCTTTCCTCCCTCGCCCACTTCCTCGCCCCCCCGGCCCATTTCCTCTTCTCTCCCGCCGTCTTACTACACCAACAGTAAATTCCACACATTTAATTATTTTTACATACCTTTAACCGGCTTCTGGGACTCTGCTAATCTTTTTCTTTATTTAGTCCCTACCATTCCATGGCACTATAGACCAAAAATTGGAGTTTATCATGATCCAGTCAATCGAGCGTAACAAAGTGATAATACTACTCCAGATATCAAAACATCTAAGAGAACAGTTCCTGAAAGTGGAATCTGAATAGACGATAGAATCGTTTCGTGTTCAGCTCAAGTATTTGACTATAGCGGTAGGTCTCACAGCTGCTGGAGTTGGTGCCATCTTTGCTAGTGGGATGGTGGTAAGAGCCTACATGATCATTACTAGTACTCTTAATTTATCATGTATTTGAACTTAATTAGCTAACATTTCGATTTTGTTTATGGTTGCTCACCTGGTTCATCCAAGATACATTCAAGAAGGTGAGGTCTAAAGATACCTAGTGCGTTTGTTTAGAGTAAGGCAACTGTTCAGTATCAGCTAGCAAATTTCAATCACATGTATTTAGGTAATCATCGGGAACAAAATAGGTATTATACTATTGTTTTTTCTTCATTTTAGGGGCCATATCTTATGCTATAAATATCATGAAGGGAGCCAATTTCTCAGGGTTTCATTTAAATTTAGCACGACTTCTATTTGCTTTCACTGAATGGTTTAATAGCAGGACGCTATGACGCCGTCGGGGAAGCCATTCCTCAGCTAAGGCTGGGGTTATAGCCTTGGAGTATAATCACTACAGGGGTAGGCAGGCATATCGCGGTTCGGGCGATATGGTGCATCATGGCCGAGTGTGGAGCTTGCCTACTATATAACCTCTTTTTCTAGCCTCCGGAGAGTGGGGTAACCACAAAATCCATCTCTAGGGAATGTACATACGCAAGAATAGTGAGCTAAACCTTAGCATAGTTGAGTACCTGCGGACACCACAGCGAATGCTTGGAAGCTTAGGGAGCTTGATCCGTTTCGGAAGGATTATCCGCACACAGGAAAACATCACTAGACGAGTGCATTTGGATTATTTTACTGACCAAAACTGCCTTGGAAACCTTTCTGGGGATGTTCTGGCAGGCGCTGTGTTAGAAAATCCCCCAACAGAGCTCGATGTCTTCACAACTACGGTTATTACGTACGGGATATACAACGGCACTAGGAAGGATACGAAATATCCGTTCAAATTAACGGAGGCTGTAGACGAGTTTCCTAGGAAGCGCCAGCCACAAAACAAAGTCTAGGAAACCCGAAAAAAAAAAAGCTTCCATACAGAGGTATACGATTGTTTGGGCAGAGTTAGACACTCTTTCAACGGGCTCAGTAATGTCGAGCAACAGTCTCATCAATTCAGACTACGATTCGTATAATCGTGTTATATCTCAGAGCCTGCCGACTCTGAGCCCTCATGGCCATGCAACTGTATCGCCGCCCGTCCATTTGCAGAACCAGTACCTATACGACGCGGACGGGATACCTCTTGGAACTTTGTTGGCTTGTCCTGGAGATGGCCAACCAAGACAGAAGATGAAATACGCGTATTCCAGTCTCAATAGTCAATGCTCAAAAAATGAGAGAATTGTAACCTTGAGCGATGTATATGAAGGGAGAATTCTTCCAGTTGAAATTATTAACACCACCAGAGGTCTCAATGGCGATGTTATTGAGGAGATAACAGAAGATTCTGAACGGGTATCTTTTGAGGACGACATTTTGTGCAACTTAACAGCAGTTACGGACCCTAAGGGGCAGAGAAGTACACGGTGGTGCTTGGAAACGCGACAGCGTTCACAACACGACCAAAAATTATGAAACAATTACCTTTGCTGATGGTTCCACCAAAACTTCGAACTATTCTCCTATTTCAGGATATTTAATAAATGTCGAGTGTCAGATGGTGCTTCAGTCAACTATTCGTATGAACCTTCTGGTAAACACCCTTATCCTGTGAAAATCGAGAAGAAAGATACAAAGAGGGAGGTAGAAGTATTGACTACTTTTGAACATGACGCAACTGGTAACATCACTACCGAGAAAATCTTGGTCCCATCCGCATTTAAGGAGGCCTTCGTTACGAGTTACGAATACAATGTGGGCGGCCGGTTGGTCCAACAATTGAATCCTGATAAATCCATAATCGAGAGTGTTTGGGCTTCAGACTAGTGTCGGAATTTGGTCCCGAGACGTGTCAGAACTCTCCACAACACGCTAGGAATGGTAACATATTGATCCTTAAAACTTAGATAAAATAACAACCGTTACAATATATAAATTTCATTATAAAAAGAGCGCCATTCTTATCCCTATCTCAAAATCTATCATTAACAAAAGTAATCCACTGGCACAGTAATCATCCTGATTTCCCTTTAGCTCTTTAAATTTTTCCGCGGTAGATCCGTCAATCGAGTAAAAAATATTTTAAGGCTGGTCCTTCTAATCACAAGAATACTCAATAATATCCATTATTACACCAATAAATAATCCACCCTCGTACTCTCTATCAATATATTAATATAATTTTAGTTAAGACTTACCTACCTTATATCCATTCACGAATCGATCATATACTACACGTACGCATATACGCCCCAAGTTGTAGTTAATCAAAATGAAGGTCTCTACTTATGCTATTGCTTTAATTTCGGCCATCACGATTGCTGGAGCAGCCCCGACGGCTCAGCAAAATAAAAATCAACCTCAGCAGAGTAACATTCACCGGTACTATTATAACAATAAAACTAAACAGTACTATGATCAACCTCGTCTTCAGCAAAATAGAAATCAACCTCAGCAAAATAGAAATCAACCTCAGCAAAATAGAAATCCAGCAACTCGTCCTCAGCAGAAAACTTGTGCTCAGGCTAAATCAGAACTTCCTGCATGGGCACGAGCATCACATTATATTGAACAAGTTAGCCACGGTACATGGGGACTAAAAGAGTGTATGGCCCAGTGAAAGGAAGAATCTCATTCTAACAACATCGAGAAGCATGCAGCCCCTAGAAGGATCTCGAAAATGTGTTGTCCACTGGCATAGAGCTTGATATAGGGCGGTTCTGGTCCGTTTCTGGAAATCAGAAATAATTTACGAATTAGTCTTTTAAAAAATAAAAAAAATTAAAACCACTTTAAAAACCTGTTACAATAATAAAAATTTAACTTACTAAGAAATTGTGGATATATATATATTGTAATCTGTGTTGTTCTTATTGTTTTTCTTTAACTTATAAAATCACATACTAGTAAATTTCACTGTTTATACTAGTATTATTTTTTTTATTATTAATATTAGTATAATATGTATTATACTTTTTTTGTTTTTTTATAGTTTTTTTGCTTTTTTTATACTCGTAGAAATTTATTAGTAAGTAGTATGCAGTATATTATTCAAGTTGAGTATATAAAATATTCTTATACCAAATGTATGTAAATAGTATTTAGAAGAATACAACAATCATCTCCACTTTCCACAAAATAAATAAACCCTGTCAGGTGTGACAAGCCAAGCTCCCTCCCACAGCAGCTCCGCCAGCTGCACGGAAACATCCCACAGCATCCCAAACCCTCTGAGCTGGCTAGCTCGCTCTAAGCTAAGATCATAACAATCCCCAAAACTATCAACAATAATGTCGAAACGCCCCCGTCGAGATTCAGACCCTCCATCCCTCTCCGCCGCAGTAGCAGCAGCAGCAGCAGCAGCACAAGCAATACCAACAGACTACCCATCCCCCTCACCCACACCACCGCCTCCACCCTCCACAATCCTCCCTCCGAAAAAATACACCCGTTCCTCGTATTCCCCCACAAGCGGCACCGGCACCGGTACCGACAACATGTCCACGCAAACCCAAACTCAAACGATAACCTGCACGCTTCCATCGTGTCCCCACCGCGAACACAATAGCATTGAAAGTTTCGAGACGCATTATAGTAAACACCACACGAACCGGTGTCATGACTGTTTGAAGAATTTCCCCACGGCGAGGATATTGGAGTGTCATATCAGGGAGAATCATGACATGTTTGGAGTTTTGGCAAGGGAGAAAGGGGAGAAGATTGTACGTTTTCAGATCTTTCTATTAACTTTTTTTTTCTTTTTTTTTCTTTTTTTTTTTTTTTATTCCGCAGTTTTATCGATCAAATGACCGAGTCGATCTGATTTTATTCTATTCAAATTTATATACCGTGACAAGTGGTTCAATTTTACAAGAGACAAATTTAACTGATATTAACGTGATGAGTATCTAAAAAAAATAATAGTACGGCTGCTTCGTAGAAGATTGCGACAAGTTATGCATCTCCTTTGGTAAAAGAAGGGCACACCTGGTAGATAAACACTACTACCACAAAGTATAACCCCAACATTTCCTATATCCTAATATCTCTATTCTAATAAAGTAAAAATTAATTTTATATATAGAACTTCAACTTTTACATCGTAAACGACGGCATCGACCGTGCGACCTCCCTCCTCACCACTTCCCCGCCACGAAAGAGTAGAACCCGTGTCAGACGGGTTAGCGAATCTTCTTTTACCGCTTCTGGCACTACTACTCCTACGACTACTACTACTACTACTACTACTACTACTACTACTACTACCACCACCACTAACGATGATGGAACGGGTGGTGTGAATTTAAAGGGTATCGGTGGATCTGGAAATATGGATATCGACACCCCTACCCCTACCCCTACCCCGTATTCACCTACAACCCGACGGTCGAATAGAGTACCTAGAAATCCGCAGAGGAAGCATATACGTTCGGCGTCAGAGTCGCAGGTGGATAAGAGTGTGAAGGAGGCGAAAGTTGAGGGTATACCGATACCCGAGGGTGATGTTGATATGAAGAGTAGTAGTGGTGGTGCTGGAAAGGGCGGTGTGGAGGAAGAGGATACAGAGATGATGGATTTGACGGCAAGGATGAGTGCTGTGAGGTTTGTACCGCCTAGTGTGGTTAGGTTTGGGAGACGGGGTGGCGGCGGGAGTGGGTTTTCAAAAAAGTGATCTCTCGATGGGAAGGTTGGTATGGTTTTTGTATATATACGATGTATTAATTATACGGAATATATCATGGAATTATATTATATTATATATATCAGTGTGCATGAGATATTTTGCATGCATTCAGATATTTAATATGAAGCGAACATATCGGTTGTCAGTATGATATTGAAGTTGGAAGGCCATTTCATTCATTTGACTAGCCTTACCCAATGGCCTCGGCATTCCTTTGCCTTTTTTCATGTCATTTACAGCACATCTTAAATATCATAAAGAGAAAAGTTGTGTTAATCCGGGCAAATCTAACGCCTTCCATTGATATGACAAGTTCGTTAAGGTAGTATATAGGTTTGTAACAAGGAACAAGAAACCCCCACTAGCTCCAAAGTCTTGCCGGATTTCATACAAAAAAAAAAAAGATGATCGACTTTGTGTTTTTCCCCACTGTGACCTGTGAGAAAAAAGGGAGGGTTTTTTGAATCGAGATGGTGATAATGGTATATGACACCAGCGACAGGAAAGATTATAATCGGAGGACGTAATGGTGTAAGGAAGTAAAATAAAATATACCTGGAATGAAAAAAAGGTACAAGACAAGAAAGAGCTGGATGCGATGGAAATAATATAAAAACGGAAGCCAACAACAGAACAGCAGAATCTACGTTTACGAGTCCTTGACCTTTTGGGTACCACGTAACAGACCTAAAAAAAACACACACATAATTAGTACATAAATTGTATATTGGTAGCTAATGTGTAATGACATACCTGTTCTTCTGGCGGCAATGAGACCAGCTTTTTGACCACGAGCGGCGTACCTCGAGATAGTCGAGGCTTTACCGATATGCTGATGGTTACCACCACCGTGAGGATGGTCGACGGGGTTCATAGCAACACCACGGGTTCTGGGCCAGTTGTTTCTCTTGGTCTTAGCCTTCCACATCGCTCGGGAAGCCTTGAGCATAGGCTTGTCGGTACGACCACCACCAGCGACGATACCAACCATACCACGGGCGCTGGATGGGACGATCTTCTTGGCGCCAGATGGGAGCTTGACACGGGTCTTGCCATCATCGGGGTTGTGGCCAATGATGGTGACATAGTTACCGGAAGTACGGCCGAGAGTTCCACGGTCTCCGGTGCGTTCTTCAACGTTGGTGACGACGGTACCTTCTGGGCAGCTGGAGAGTGGGAGGACGTTGCCGATGGTGAGGGAGGCCTTCTTTCCGGCGTAGATGAATTGACCGGAGTACATTCCTTCGTTGGCAATGAAACTATATCCCCATTTTCATTAGAACCCCATTCATCATTCCTTCGCTTTTGTCGGAGAGGGGAGTGATTTTGGACATACGTCTCCTTGTGGGTCTTGAATCTGTAGGGATCTCTGAATTCGACAGTGGCGAGGGGAGCACCACGGCCGGAGTCGTGGATTATGTCCTTGACGATACCCCTGATGTATCCATGACGCTCAGAGTAGTCGAGGGTTCTGAATTGTGCTGGGTTCTATTTCGATTCGGGACATTCCAGTCAGTTATTTTGTTCCCATCTCCCAACTTTTTTTTTTGTCGCTATATCGATATTATAGTCGTTCAAATGATATGTCGCCAAATTATCTCAATTGCCAAGTTTGTAATCGACATATCGAGGAATCTTTGATGGGTAAATTTAAGGATGAATGTAATGGATACGTACTTTTCGCAGTCTGGTGTGCGCGGTAACTACATGTCGAAAAAAATCATATCAGCAAAAACTTCTTCGCAAAATCACCAGCTGATCCAACGGCGTTGGATTGTCGAAGAGATGGAATTAAAACGTACAGATGCTTCCAGCACCCTTTCTCTGAGATCTGATAACTCTACCCATGGCGTCGGCTGTGTGTCGTGATGGTAGTGATGATGAAGTTGTCGATGGGGGGTTTTTCTCGTGATAGTTTTGACAAAGCGTTGGAGTGGATGGCCCGTTAACGTTGAATGTCGAATTTGTTGACTAGCCCTATCGAAATGGCTGCGTTTGACGGTGGAAAAACGACGCCATTCCGGTTTGGGTAGGGGCAGTCCTTCGATAGGTTTGCAACATAACAACTCATCTTGGATATATGGACGAACGGATTTTATGGCACGTGATATTGAAATGATTCCTGGCATTCAAGATTGGGGATTTCAGGGTATAAGACATTTGGGAAGTTCATATATCGTTGCTGAAAAATTGAGGTATCAATTCTCGCATGACGATTAACATTCGATTACTCTGGCGAATTTCAGTATCGTAAACCTAAGTGATATACATACTATGTTGGTCTGATGGGGCCGTTGAGAATTCCTTGTTCAGTTTTGTTGGAATGATAGTAGCTAAGTAAGTACTTACTTAAGTAAGTATTAGGTAGGCGGAATAGTTGGCAGATAAATAGCATAAATAACGAGGAATTCTGGTGGTTATCCTATAGCGTGGCTGGCGTCATGGTGTATTGTTAATTCGATCGTTAAAACGTGGCTGGTGGCACTGTCAACAAGTTACGCTTTTGAATTAATATTGCGGGGGCGTGGAATCGTCATGTGAGACCAAGCATTTCTATCCTGTCTATCCTGGTAGAATCGTCGAGCAAACGAGGGAGGGGGGACTGTTACACAAAGAAAGATATAATATTAATGGATGATGGCTGGTGGAGATAGAATCAGATAATATCGGACGAAAGAAGATTGAAGATGTGTTGCCGGGTTGTGTTATTACTTTTGATGTTTGTTTGTGTTTGACAGTTTGGCGGGAGTGGACCTTCCCTTCCGGGGATGCTGGGGGACGGAAGGATTCGTCCGTTCGTTCGCTCGCTCTCTCCTTTCTTTCCTGCTTGTCCGTCCGCTGTTGCTGTCGTTCTTTCCATCGCCAACCTGTTTAACCGCTCCGGTTTCTCACACACCTTCCTCCCCCTAAAACGACCGAGAATTTGGCTCCGAATTCTCGTCGTTTTTTTTTTAAAAATTTATTTCCCACACCTTTTTTTCCAAAATTTTATTTTAAAGTTATTCGCGTGTGATCTGGAAAAAAACTGCCCTCCCCACTGACAGAGCCTCCCTCTGACTTCGGAACGAGCCAGCACGGAAACTGACACACACGCAAGCAACATCGGGCTTCGGGAACGTGAAAAGAAAGAGACACAGAAGGTAGAAAGTGCCACACACACACACACGCTAGCTCGTCCAGCGTCTTTTGCTTGCTTGCTTGCCTGCTGTTTTGCTGCTTGTCCTCTGATTGTCGGCTTCTGTCTGTCTTCGTTCCATCCAGACACGCCGGTTCAACCCAGCCCTTTCGCCGCAGACTTTCCGGTGAATCTCTCCATCAAGGCATTTTAGCTTACCAGCGGTGGTGTACCTGGTGATCCACATACCATCCCATTCCTGTCCAAGGCAAGCATAGACGAAAGAAGACTCCGGCATTTTATGAAGCCTCTTTCCATTAATACTGGACGGAACCGTGCTATTATTATATAGCACGATAGCATCATTTCGCATACGTCACTTCCATCTCGGTGAGTGTTTTTCTTTTTCCTTTTCTGAGATCTTCTTCTATCGTATCTTTTAAAGTTATTGGATTTTATTACGGTTCCATGTCGTTTTCAATATTTTGCAATTTGATCCCCCACCCCAGTTCCTAGTTGTCGCACTACCGCCTACGAAAGAAGAAAAGACTTTTAAAACACCAAGTACCCTTTTTTTGAAATCCCCTGCGATTCAAGGCCATCGTTTCTCTCAATTGGGGGAAAGCTACTCTGTATTTCTTGAAATGCCGGCCTCACCCGTGTAATCGTAGGCTTGCTTTGATTGCTTGCTTAATCGCTCGAGGTGGGGAGCTTAGGTTATCGACTCGCTTGGTTGGTTCCCTCATTTTCCCCAGGGAAAAAATGTGTAAAATGTGTACACAGACATGAATTATACATTTTTTGCGAGATCGGGCAGGCGAGCATGACGAGTGGTAGCGAGGGGAACCAAGATGATCGAGAAGCAGAAGCACGGAGCGGCCAACCAAGCCCGGCCCCCGCCAGACCAGACCAGAACAGAACAGACCAGACCAACCGGCGAGCCAGCCATCCAGCCATCCAGCCCTACGGATAGGGAGGGATGAATGGATTGAAGATGGGATGGGGATGAAAATGGCGCGTGTCGCGCGAGCGAGCGAGCGAGCGAGCGCTCTGTCGTCTTCTTTTGTGCGCAGCTGCATGACCGGTGTGATGATCTGATCTCCCCAATCGCATTCGTCGGATTCTCTGGCATCCCTGGTCGCTTCCAGGTACTGCCGTAAACGCTGTGCGAGGCCTCTTTTTTCGATATACACCATAACTCACACCTCCATGCGTTCCCCGATATCCCATCGATATCATCTTTGGGAGAACATATCTGTTGATATGACGGTATATGGTAACTACGGCTGAGTCAGCGTGTTATTGTTCTCCGTCCGAGGTGTGTTGTTTGGGGATTTGGGGGGGACGGAGACTACGCGTGGCGTGTTGGGAGGACGCGCGCAACTGTGAGCACGGCTGTTTCCTGCAACGAGCGGCGTCTCCTTATTTTTTCAATAATATATTTTTTTTTGTTGTTGTTCTGTTGCAATTTTTTTGGGGGGGGCCTGTCCTGCGAAACGGACGAAGGAGAGGGAACCCCTTCCCTTTCTTCCCTTCTACGCGGATAATCAACCAAACCCACACCCAAATTATTATTGCTGTTACCACCGTTCTATCCTGAGCGAGGAAGCCATCAAAGGAGCGCCCGCTTAACTCGTTTTAATTTTAATTTTAATTATTTTTTTTCTTTTAATACGACGCATCTTATCGCTAACCAGCTTTCACACGCCCAGCAACCTGTCGTCGTCGCGCTCCAGACAGACAGACAGACTGACAGACGGACAAAAAAAACCCATCGCCAACCTCACCTCCAACACATTCGCCATCAAACATCAACACCGCCGTCTGTTGATTGTTCGTCTCGGCGACAACCCTCACTCTCGCTCTCTCTCGCTCAGCCTGTCGACCAACGCCACCGCCATATTCCATTCCCTTCCCTTCCCTCTCCCTTATTCCCTTATTCCCATATTCTTATTATTGTCTCCCCTCTGTCTGGTCACGTCCTTTATCCCATGTCCACGCCCACATAACAAACATCCATCAACCCAGACAATCTGATAACAATCAACAATCAATCGATAATCATCCAATAATCATCATCATCATCATCACCACACACGCATCGTAGATCGGACAAACGCAACCGACAGCCTTCCCGTTCACTCCTTCCCTTCCCCACCAGGGTTGAGTTTGTTGGTTGACGTTTCCCTTCTTGCCCCTCCACCCGCGTTATTGACGTCCCCATCATCTCCAAAAGGGTGATGAATACCGCGCAGGTCATGCCTCCTCAGGTTCACCAGCAGCCTCACCAGCTGTACGCCAATGGCGGCGCGCCGCCTCATCCAATGGCCGGCATGATGAGCATGCAACAACCGTCGCGAGAACAGGTTACACAAATCTATCAAGTATGTTTCCTCCCCTTTCCCATCTTTCTTCCTTTTCCCATCTTTCTCCCTTTCCCTCCAACCCCACCAACCGTTGTTTTTTTTTTTTTTAAACGCGACAATATCTCACTTTGGACATTCTCTCCCCTTTTTCCTACTTTTATATCATCACATAATTCCTTTCAAGGCCATCATCTCCCCTCCGTATTCACGACAACATCGCGTTTGTTCTCTTTACCATCTACAATGAGACTAATCATCTTGATTCTTGCAACAGAGATGGCAGACAATGAAGGCACAGGGTGCCACCGAATCGTCATCCGTCGAGTACGCACAAATGTCTGCCTATCTCAGGGCCCTCAAAGAGCAGCAGAATGCTATGAAGCAGCAAGCGCAGAAATTTCAGCAACAACAACAGCAGCAGCAACAGCAGCAACAACAGCAGCAACAACAGCAGCATCAGCAACAAGCTGGCATGCAGCAACTCCAGCATCAAATGCAGCAGCAACAGCAGCAGCAAGCTCTGCCGCCGCAAGGTATTAATGGCAACATGCAACCGAAGAACAATGGTATGATTTCTCAGATGCCTCAAACCTCACCGAACAATCTATCCAAACCTCAACCATCACCGCATCCTCCGGCCACACCGTCGAAACTGGACGCTTCGGGTAACGGCAACAACCCACCAAATGCTCCACAGACTCCTGTCACGGCCAAAGCGGCCGGATCAGCGACTCCTAGTCCCTATTTCACTGGAGAACAATTGAACACACTGAAACACCAGATCATGGCGTTCAAAATGATGACAAGAGGACAGGCAGTACCTGCTCATATTTTGAGCGTAATAAACTCTGTATCGACTAGCATTAAAGCTGCTACCCCGACACCCCCGACACCAACCGCTGGACCTGACACCATCGCCAAGGTCCCTGCTGCCGAAAAGATGGGAGAGCTCCCGGTAAAAACTGGGTACGATACCTTCACATCACCTTACACGCTATTTCTTCCTTCAATATCTCATTCTGATCATGGGATTCGAGATAAGCGTCCCTTGATTCCCAGCATCATGCCAACAGGCATCGAACTGGGTAGGATAAAAGAGGACCGTGACAGAGCTATCGCCAACCGTATACAAGCTAGGAGAGCCGAGTTGGAAGAGATGGATCTGAATGTTGCAGTATACGATCGCGCTACGGGTGAGGTCTTTGACGAGGTCAAACTGAAGCGTGTAATTGAATACAAACAACTGGGTCTGCTGGAAAGACAACGTGAGCTGCGTAGACAGATGGTTCAAAACATGGTCCATTATGACAGCCTTGCCATGACGACAAATCGCTCAATGTTCCGCAGGATGAAGAAGCAGAGTCTTAGGGAAGCTCGCATCACTGAGAAACTCGAGAAGCAACAGAAAGAACAGCGTGCCAACAGAGAGAAACAGAAGAGAGATGAATATCTCAGGGCTGTTCTCACTCATGCTAAGGACGTCGTCGGCAGCGTCGTTCTAGGTACCAAGGCCCAGAAGTTCGGAAGGATGATGCAACAGCATCACTCCTTCATGGAGAAGGAAGAACAGAAGAGAATCGAAAGAACGGCCAAGCAGCGTCTCCAGGCTCTTAAAGCCAACGATGAAGAGGCATATCTCAAGTTGCTCGACCAGGCCAAAGATACTCGTATCACCCATTTGCTTAAGCAGACAGATGGTTTCCTCAAGAACCTTGCACAGGCTGTCAGGTCGCAGCAACAGGATGCTCACGAGAAATACGGCCGACCGGAAGGCTATGTTTCCGAAGACGAGGAGAGCGACGAAGAAGAAGACGAGGAGTCGAGCAAGAAGATCGATTACTATGCCGTCGCGCACAGAGTCAAGGAGACTGTTACCGAACAGCCTTCGATTCTCGTCGGTGGCAAGCTCAAGGATTACCAGCTCAAGGGTTTGCAATGGATGGTTTCGTTATTCAACAACAATCTCAATGGTATTCTTGCCGACGAGATGGGTCTCGGAAAGACTATTCAAACTATCTCTTTGGTTACTCACCTTATAGAAAAGAAGAATGTCACTGGACCTTTCTTAGTCGTCGTTCCTTTGAGTACACTTACCAACTGGACTCTGGAATTCGAGAAGTGGGCACCATCAATAAAAAAGATCGTATACAAAGGACCTCCGTTGGCCAGAAAGGCGCATCAAGCCCAGGTCCGTTCGGGCGATTTCCAAGCGGTGCTCACTACCTACGAATACGTCATAAAAGACAGACCAGTATTATCCAAGATTAAGTGGGCGTACTTGATTATCGACGAAGGTCACAGAATGAAGAACAGCGAATCCAAGCTCAGTTTCACACTCACAACCTACTACACTGTCCGTTACCGTCTTATTCTTACCGGTACCCCTCTTCAGAACAATCTTCCTGAACTGTGGGCCCTTCTCAACTTTGCCTTGCCCAACATTTTTAAATCCGTCAAGAGTTTCGATGAGTGGTTCAATACTCCTTTTGCCAACACGGGTGGTCAAGACAAGATGGAACTCACTGAAGAAGAGGCATTGCTCATCATTCGTCGTCTGCATAAGGTTTTGAGACCTTTCTTGCTCAGACGTCTCAAGAAGGATGTGGAGGCCGAACTTCCAGACAAGGTTGAAAAGGTCGTCAAGTGCAAGTTCTCAGCTTTGCAGGCCAAGCTCTATAACCAGATGAAGCAGAACGGAGCTATCTTTGTTGCCAGCGAAAACCAGAAGTCAGGGTACGTTTTTTTCTCTCTTTTCTTTCCACACATTTTTTATGTAACTTGGCTAACTATTTTTTTTTTTTTTTTAACAGCCGTGTCAGCGTCAAGGGATTGAGCAATATGCTCATGCAATTGCGAAAGATTTGCAACCATCCGTTTGTTTTTGAAGATGTTGAAAATGCCATCAGTCCTGGTCCTCTAGCCAACGACCTGCTCTGGCGTTCTGCTGGTAAATTTGAACTTTTGGATCGATTGCTTCCAAAGTTCTTCGCTTCGGGTCACAGAGTAAGACAACTCACCCGTCTCCGTGGAGGAATATGATGCTAACGTTTTATAGGTTCTCATGTTCTTCCAAATGACACAAATCATGAATATCATGGAGGATTTTCTGGCATACAGAGGCTGGAAGTTTATGCGTCTGGACGGGTCGACAAAAGCTGACGACCGTAGTGCAATGTTGAAAGACTTTAATGCGCCCGGCTCGGACTACTTGATCTTCTTGCTATCTACTCGTGCTGGTGGTCTCGGTCTCAATCTTCAAACTGCCGACACTGTCATCATTTACGATTCCGATTGGAATCCTCATCAGGATCTTCAAGCCCAGGATCGTGCTCACAGAATCGGTCAAAAGAACGAAGTCAGAATTTTACGTCTCATTACCAGCAATTCCGTCGAAGAAAAGATTTTGTCGAGAGCTCAATACAAGCTTGACATTGATGGCAAAGTCATTCAGGCTGGTAAATTCGACAACAAGTCCAAGGATGAAGATCGTGACGCTCTTCTACGATCCCTCCTCGAAGCTGACGATGCCGACAAGGATGACGGTGATGAGCAACTTGATGATGACGAGCTGAATGAAGTCATCGCCAGAAACGAGGGCGAGCTCGAACTCTTTAGGCAGATGGATAAGGATAGGGAAGCGAACTCTTTATACGGAGAAGGCAAAGAGCTTTCACGACTGATGGAGGAGTCCGAATTACCTGCCGTGTATCTACAGGAGGATATCGGAGAGGAAGTTGAGGACATTGCCCCTGCTGGGCGCGGCGCTCGTGAGAGGACACAAGTTAAATATGACGACGGACTGACGGAAGAACAATGGTTGGATGCCATTGACGACGACAATGATACCATCGAAGATGCCATCATGCGGAAACAGGAAGCTCGGGCCAAGCGTGCTGCCAACAAGGCCAAGAAACTCTCCAACGTTAATGGCGTGGAGGAGGAAGAGGAGGAAGTGCCTGAGACTCCTGAAGAAATACCGGTTGCTACACCACAAGGAAAGAAGAAACGCGGCAGGCAACCAAAAGCTGAAAAGCGAAAACGAGAAGAGGAACCGGTTGAGGAAGCACCGAAACGCAAACGCGCCAAGGGCAAGAACAGCAATGCGGACCCGTTGACGAACAAGGAACGACAACACATACAAGAAGCGATGACTCGAATCCACCAATGCTGTATAGATCTTCCCGAAGATGAAGAATCGGAACGCAAATGCTCCGAGCACTTTGTCGTCCTGCCGAGCAAGAAGTTTTATCCAGACTATTACAAGATTATCGCTCGTCCGATATCGTTCGATATGATCAGAAAGAAGATCGACAAGGAGGAGTACCTGTCATTGAACGAATTCAAGGATGATTTCTTGACTATGTTTGCGAACGCCAAGTTGTATAACGAGGAGGGAAGTATGGTTTATGAAGACGCTGTCGCTATGGAGGTAAGATTTCTTATTTGATCAATTTATCAATATGAGAGTGTTGTATGTTAACGTATCTTGTAGGAGGAATTCCGTGCTCGAATTACAGAAGAAGCCGCAAAACGAGATTTACCCCTCGATCTTTCGGAACCAGCGGATGTCCCCACGATTGACAGTGCCCTCCTCGGTCTCACCGGTGAAGTGAAGGATGGATCTGCTGCTCCTAGCGGATCGGCCGGCGACACGCCCGCTGCATCCACTCCTTCCCTCCCAATCACAACGCCGAATATCAAGCTCAAGTTTAGCGTTGGAAAGAAACCTGCCACGCCTCCCGTGGATGAGCAGGAAGCAACATTAGGAGGAAGCGATGACGACGATGACGATGAAGATTAGAATACAATATATCTTTTTTTTTTCTTTATTGGTCTAACGGAAGTCACTCGCACGTCGGATAGGAGAAACCGTATCAAAAACTTTTCATTTTTCTCTTCTAAATCTTTTGGCTTTTTTTTTAAAAAAATATCTTTTTTATTTCTTTTACCCTCGATATCGATACGATTACATGTTTAATGATAAAGAGACCCCGGGATTTTTCTTTCTTCCCTTTCGGCTATCTCCTCTCGATTGTGCTCCTTACCCCCTTACTTCCTTTCCCTTCTCATCCCTTACCCACCACCCAATTCAGTTAATTGAACTCCAAGTGTTAATATTCACTTGAAAGCTTATTCTAGCATTTTACATGTGTATTTTTTTTTTTTTTTTTGTATTGTTAGTGGGCGTGGCGTTTGACATGTTTATTATTATTATTGCTGTGGACTTATCACTACCCGATATCAGTGCGATCGGGTGTTTTCCTTAGGTTCAGCTATCATACTTGATGCTTGATTCTACGGATTCAAGGTTTTGTTATCTTTTTTTATCTTATCCATTTTGCTAGCTTTTATATTTAAAAAAATAGTAGCACCATTTGGTTTTTATAAATTTCTTGCCCTTGAGCTTTTTCTTCAAAGTCGAATTTGTGCTTGAACTGTTGAGTTTTGTACTCAAGTTACAGTTACGGGGGGTATCCTTAATTGTGCCTTTTTAAATTTTTCGCTTTTTTTTTGTTTGCGGTTTTGGTAGACGCTGGTGAGGAATTGAATTGTAGTTTTGATTCCATATACGATACCGTCTTTTTATATATATGTACTTAAGTAGCAAAATATAGTTCAATGGTTCATAAAACTTTGTTGGTATTGTAGATGTCGATGAGATATGCAATTACTAGTCTTGGGGTAAGAAGCTCAGCGCGAGGGAAGCGACTCTTTGCGAAAAAGAAGAAAAAAAGGAAAAAGGTTGCCCCGCCATTTCGGCGCGACACATTTTGAATTTCGTATCAACAAACCTATCAATCAAT
The DNA here is from genome assembly GCA_012184315.1 of Arthrobotrys entomopaga. Taxonomy (NCBI): domain Eukaryota; kingdom Fungi; phylum Ascomycota; class Orbiliomycetes; order Orbiliales; family Orbiliaceae; genus Arthrobotrys; species Arthrobotrys entomopaga. Next base: position 44,775 of record LDDX01000058.1, read on the forward strand.
CAATCCACCACCGCACCCCGCCGATATCTAACGACCGACAGACAGATCATACTATCATACCGCCTTTTATTCACCGGGTTATCGAGATTACAGTCTATCGTTGATATAAAACCGAACGAGTGAGCGAGCGAGCGAGTCGACAAGATGGGTATCTCGGAGAAGATTAAAGAGTACGTTTTATATTACCAACACTATACGATACGATACGATACAAACCACCCGCGGTTTCATATATCGCGTCGGTAGTGAAAAGCAGAGAAGGGGGAGTGAGGGAGTAATACGGCTGATCTGATCGTTTATCACTATTCGTATATAGAATCGAAGATGAGATGAAGAGGACGCAGAAGGTACACCCCACCCGCTTAAGCTTTCGAGGAGCTCTCCTTTTGTTTTTTTTTTTTTTTTTGAGGGGGGGTTTTTTTTATTCATCATTTTCATTACATTAATAGAGAGCTTGGGAGCTAATTTAAATGATTGAATGGTGTAGAATAAAGCCACAGGTTTGTTATAGTCACCTTTTTTATTTGATATATCGTCGGGTTTATACAAGCTGCATGCATGCATGCTAACCGGTGGGGAGAGGAGGAGGATAGAATACCATCTGGGTTTACTTAAAGGGTAAGTGGTGGTTTTTTTTTTTTTTTTTTAACCAAACCGCGGTTTTTTTCCTATGTTTTTATGATTATATTACCGTTCGATATATATATATCTCTAACGATTTTGTTTTTTAAATTTGCGGAAGAGTAGAAAATTAGCACGGTTACGAGCGCAGTTATTGGAACCTGCTGCTGGCGCTGGTGGAGGCGGTGGTAGTGGATTCGATGTTAGCAAGAGTGGAGGTATTTATACTATATATGAATAAATCGGGGTTCTCTGGGATGGGGGTTGATGTTGATTGATCATTAGATGCTAGAGTATCGTTGGTTGGATTCCCGTCGGTAGTATGTATTACACTTCACTTCCTATCCTATACAATCTATATAAATCATATATACTGACTGGGGTTATGATGTGATTACGAAAAAATTTTAAAGGGAAAATCCACCCTCCTCGGAAAAATCACAAAAACCCGCTCTGAAGTCGCCGCGTACGCCTTCACGACCCTCACAGCCATCCCCGGCGTTCTAGAATACGAAGGCGCGGAGATCCAGATCCTCGATTTACCAGGAATCATCGAGGGAGCAGCGGAAGGCAAGGGACGCGGACGGCAGGTGATCTCGGCGGCCAAGACTTCGGATCTGATAGTTATGGTTCTCGATGCGACGAAGAAGCTGGAGCAGAGAACGTTGTTGGAGAAGGAGTTGGAGGCCGTGGGGATCAGACTCAACCGTGAGCCGCCGAATATATACCTCAAACCGAAAAAGACAGGAGGGATGAAGATCAATTTCATGTCGCCGCCGAAGAACCTGGATGAGAAGATGATTTATAATATTTTGAGGGATTATAAAATGCTGAACGCTGAGGTTTTGGTGAGGGATGAGAATGCTACTGTGGATGACTTTATCGATGTTATTATGGCGCCGCACCGGAAGTATATCCGTTGGTTAGTCATATATACACTTTCCTTTCCTATTTCCCTTTCCCTTTGGTACGAAGATACGTGGGTTAGAGCTAATAAATGTTTTCTTTGGGGGGTTTAGCTTGTATGTGTACAACAAGATTGATTGTATTTCGAAAACGTATTTGGATCAATTGGCGAGAGAGCCGCATACTGTTGTTCTGAGCTGCGAGTTGGGTTTGGGGATCAAAGAGATGGTAGATCGGATTTGGGAAGATTTGAGGTTGTTGAGGATATACACGAAGAAGTAAGCACCCCACCCCCTATACCGTATTCTTTTAGTATATGTAGTAGAGTACTAATCAATGGGGGAGAACAGAAAAGGAAACGCGCCTGATTTTTCAGAGGCACTTATCGTTCGAGGTGGGAGCACGATTGAAGATGTGTGTGATCAGATTCATAGGAGCCTTAAGGAGAGGTTTAGGTATGCGCTTGTTTGGGGGGCTAGTGCGAAGCATTCACCTCAGAGGACTGGGTTGAATCATCAGGTCATGGAGGGGGACGTGGTGTCTATTTTTACAAAGTGATTTGAAATTTCATATGTGAATTTTTTTCTTTAGCGATATATCAGTATTATACACCTAAGATTTCTTTCTTTTTATTCGACCTTAAATTATAAAATAGAGGTTGTATAGATGATTTTGCAGCAGCAACATGTTTTTTCTACATGTATACACACTTGTGATTTGCAGTTCTTTGATAGATAGCAGCCAAGGTATTCATCTTTTATCAACCCTCCTCCTGCCTTGCTCTCCTGTTCATCTGATATCGAAGGTTATAGTCCCTCAATCTACCGACTTTTTCAACCAACATTCGACGAGATTAGCATGAGCCTCCAAAATATTTCTCATAAAAAAATAAAAAGATTAATTGATCTAATAATAGGAAAATGCATACCCCCGGAGCGAACAAGTCATATCCGATAGCCAAACCATCCAACCTCGAGAAAATCATCTCAGTCATAAAACTCAACCGCCTCAGAATCTGCAACGTATCAATCTTTGTTCTCAGCAGTATCATCCGCTTGTCTGCAATGTCCCACGCTTCCCTTCCATCCATACCGTGGAGACGACGGTGGTATTCCTCCTGGAAAGCTTTGATTCCCTCGTCTTGGCGTCTCTTATGCAGCTGGCGGCGGTCGCGGTCGTGCTGGTAGGATGTAAGACGGTCGAAGTAGCGACGTTCTGGGGTGCCTTCTTCAAAGTCGAAGCGAGTGATTCGTGTCATAGATTCGGTAGGGGGTAGGGGGTAGGAGGGGTCCGAGGAAGGTTGGGGGTCTGGGAGGGGGTCGGTGGTGGTTGAGGAGCTCATTTTGGGGTGGAGTGAATTCCTCTGCGGAGTCTGGGTACGAGATCAGATGGAGTAGTAGATTGAGATGTTTGGTTGGATGTTTTAAGATGGAAAGTGTAAGTGTGATAGGCTGGTGATATGATTCATGTTGGTAAACTTAAGGTGGTAAGCGGTGGCATTTTAGGAGACGCGATTAGGTCGATGTATGCTACTCAAGGGGTGCGTGCTATTTGTTCATATCTAGGACGCGTATTGTTATGAACAATTTATAATTTAGAGGGATCATCTTTGGGGAGGAAATCGCAGTACTTATTCCTAGAGAATTCGTAGTTATTTTCAGCTCATTTTATCTTGAAATATAAATTGAATTGTGTATTCCACTTTGGAGCCATAGAGCTAGCTATATTGATTGATACCAAATAAATGCTATATTAATATTCTATCTACAAATCAGGCATATCTGCTGGCGATAATAATATATTTCAAAGTAGAGTTGATCTGGCGAGATCCACCCACAAATAAATTTCAATTGTATGGTGGGAATATCGAATTATTAACCAGTAGACTTCCTAGTGAAATGAATATATAAGTATTTTAAGGTACGTATACTAATGATAACGTATGCAATATCAATATTGCAGCTACGGGCAAATAGCTCAAATATATATTGTGCCTAACCCCATCATGCTGCTAGTGATCTTCTTAGTAATTTTACTAACTACTCAAGTAATTAAGAGGTTAGCATATCGCAATATATCTCTGGAAAACTGACGAATTGGGAAGACCGAGAATTTCACCGACTTTGAGCTCATCATGCCGCTCTAGGTATATGAGAAAATTACTCAAACTAATAGTTTTTAACAGGATTATATATCGATATATCAGCATGCGTGAATAAAATCCTCTTATCTCCAACGAAATTCCGAACAGCTACTGTAAACGAGTCAATCGAGCTCTCTTCCAGAATTTTCCATGCACCAGCCTTAACTTTAATTAGTCTAGACAGCTTTATACAATTATGATTTACATGGGATTTTTGCTTTCGCGCAAATTTCGGCGAGGCAAACTACCATGGAAAATCATATTCCAACAATTCGCAATGCATGTGAATTCGCCCTTCATAGATAAATTAAACGCGCGAAGGAAGGTCGGCAAGTTTAATTCGGCATCGCTCGGATCGAAGCGAGACAATAATATTCCTGCATACATATACAATGCATTGGCGGCCGGAATGTGAACGGCTAGCCGGTATAACCTCGAGTTTCCATTTTGGGATCGCGACGGCCAGATGAGCGCTAGCGCGATACATCCGAGGCATATTATATTCCCAACCGAAAAAATATCTTTACTGGTTTTGAACTCCTTTTTTTTCTTGCTTGTCGATTTTATGGCAAATTTTGTTTTCTGCTATAGGCTTAAGCTACATCAGGATGTACTTACTTAAGTATGCATGTATGAACCGTTATATCCATTCTAGGAGCACCAACGCAGCTGTCGAATAGAGCATGTGCATTTGGTAGTATAATATAACGGCTTTCAAGAATTCTTCAGGGGAGGTTCTGATTTGTTATCCCTTTGTTATGAAGGTCTATGATTAAACCGATCAGAAATTTTACTTTCCGATACAACGTTCTAGAATGTATTTTTCATTACATAGTGACGTGATGACGAGCCGAGTGTAAACTGTAACTTCCTGATCGAACTCACACCGGCCGCATCGTACATCACAATCCTGATTTTACATCTGCAAATGGTCCTACGACATCGGCAAGACCGATGGAGCATAGAGCTCTCACTGTTTCCCTTTATGAATATACTATGATGTATATTTACTCCCAAACTTAAAGCTTCAAAAAAAAAAAAAAAAAA